>CAUYPK010063645.1:0-21876 GCA_963574355.1 Loris lydekkerianus | reverse complement strand
TGTTTAATATATTATTGTTAAAATTATATGCTTTTGTGTGAGTGTTTGTCTGTTTTGGCAGGTCACTGCGTGGTGTGGCTCTCTGACTCTCACAGTTTAAAATTTTGGCTCTTTGTGTCGAACTTGTTCACCACCCCTGCTCCTGAGAGTGGCAGGCACCCAGACCTGACCTGCATGAAACTGTAGGCGAACCCAACCCTGTGTCTGCTGAGAGAGCCCCGCCATGGACCACACACCACCTAATGCCAGAAGTTGTTGTCAAAAAGGCCTCAGCAGAAGCAGGAATGTGAATTCACAGTCTAGGCTGACCAACTCTTGCAGCCATTGTTGCCCACGATGCCACTGCAGATTCCTGAGCTGACATTATCACTGCCACTCTGTCAGGTTCTTCTGTTTTCACACTCACCTGGGACCTTTCCTGAGGCCTTGCTCTCTGAGTCTCTGCCTTGAGTTTCCTTGAACATGACTGTAATCTGACCTCCTTTGGTGTTTCGGGAATATTATATTTCTATCCAGGATAGGCATGAAGCCTCAGAAAAACTTCTGTTTTCTTGCTGTCAGTACTCAAATTGAGTTGTTGGCACCAGTTCCACAAAGTGTCTCAACACACATTATTAATGGGAGGCAAAATGGTTGGCAAGGGGGGAGCTGGTGTTTTCCATGCAGCTTTTGGGATAGCTTTCAATTGTTTATTTGTTGAAGGTAGATGAACTTCATTGTGTTTCCTGGGATTGTTCAGTTTTACATGAGAAGTTGAAGAAACAGTTCCATTTGTTGTTTATTTGAGTTGTTTATAACTGAAACCAGTGCCAAATCATACTTTCTTCATCATTTATTTCCTCCTCAGAGAAATTCTTCTTGCTGCAGCCATGATTTGAGTCTAACATTTTCAGCAACACGTGGGGAAAGGCAAAGCCCACAGTGGTAAGGATATATGCAGTTTACTTCTTTTAATCTGACAGGAAGGTTAACTTTCACCCCAGGAGGTTGAAGTGGGGTGGGGAAGGGGGTCAAGGACAGGTGACAGATAGGACAGCACAAAGCCTTGACAGCATGTGCTGAAATGAAGTCCCCAAAAGTCCCATTGTCCAGATGCTCAAAGATCAAAGGCAGTGAACATGGGCCAAAAAGCTGCCTCTCACCTAGGGTCACCAGGAACCATGAGGAAGGACCAGGGGCCCAAGTCCCATCCCCACTGCCATTATGTTCTGAAAACTATTCCCTCTCCCAGAGATCTGAAGAAGGGGGGATGAGACAAAATCTTGAGAAATGCAACAGTTCAAACTTAGAAATGAGGAAATAGCAAGCCAACTCTGAATGTTCACCAAAAGGAAGTGAATTTCATGCTGGTATTAACTAAACTACCTGTATTTGGCGAGATTGTTTTTACTGTCATCAAAAATGGGATTGTGGCTCTGTGCCTGTGGCTCAAGCAGCTAAGGTGCCAGCCACATACATCTGAGCTGGCGAGTTCGAATCCAGCCCAGACCCACCAAACAACAATGATGGCTGCAACCAAAAAATAGCCAGACGTTGTGGAGGGCTCCTGTAGTCCCAGATACTTGGGAGGCGGAGGCAGGAGAATCGCTTGAGCCCAGGAGTTGGAGGCTGCTGTGAGCTATGATGCTACAGCACTCTACCCAGGGTGACAGCTTGAGGCTCTGTCTCAAAAAAAAAAAAAAAAAAAAAAAGGGATTGCACAGGAAGTTGATCTCAGTAATTATATTACAGTGATATTTTAACATCTTGGAACTGTGGCTCTGAAATTATTAACACTTACACAAAATTTATCCCATGGTCGCTCACTAAAAAATTAATGTTATAGAAGTTGGCTATCTTTTGTCTCTTTTCTATGCATAACCCCAAATTTTTATAATGATGGGATAATATCTTAATACTTTCTTTTTCACATAGCCAAGAATCACGAACATTTTCACAAGTATTTCACAAATATTTGGTGAAAAAATATTTCACCAAATATTTTTCCTCAGTATAATTTTAAAACAGCAGCATAGTAATTGATATCTAGCTGTTTTGTAAGTTAACTAATTTATTCTCTTTTCTTGGCTTTAACGACATTTAGATTGTTTCCTATTTTCTTCTATTATGAACAACAAAGAGATAGTGAACAACCCTATGCATATATCTTTAGGGGCTTTTAAGATAATTCCTTTAGAGTACATTCCTTGATATGGACTTTCTGGATCAAACAGTCTGTATATTTTAAAAGGTTTTGACTCATCTAACCAAAGTGGCCTCAAGACGTCTTATATATATTCCTTGAAGTTTCAGCCAACAGTGTGTCAGGGCGCCCCTTCTCTGACATCCTTAGCAGCAATGAGTATTAAAGTATTTAAATTCTCTTTAGGAAAAAAAAGTATTTTGAATGAAAAATTATCTTGTTTTACTTTGTAATTGTTGTGATTATAGGGAAATGATACACTTGTTGATGGGTGAATCTATTAGGGATACCAACACTTTGCTATATGCTGCCACTATTTTTCCCATTTTTGTATTTTAGCAGGTCCCGAGTTCCTCTCTGGTAAGGGAAAGTGGCTGAAGTATGAAAATGTCAGTGATGATAAAAGCAATAGGTGTGTGTTTAACCAAATAATTTATTCTTCACAGAAGTGTTTAATGAACAATTGTACAAAAAATCCTTTTTTAATCCTCAAAAAGTTAAACATAGTTTAGAACAGGCAAATCCATAGAGACAGAAAGTAGACTAGTAGTTACCAGATGCTGTGGAGAGGAGGGAATAGGGAGTGACTGCTAATGAGTACAGGGTTTCTTTTTGGCATGATGAGAATGTTCTGGAATTTGACAGTGGTAACAATTGCACAACTTTGTGGAAGTACTAAAAAACCGCTAAATTATACTCTTTTAAAGGGTGAATTTTATGGTCTGCAAATTATATCTCAATAAACCCATTATTTTATTTTAGCCTTTTAAATGGCATCGTATTGTATCACTCATCTACTAAAAACCTTCCAGGGGGTTTCAGCATTCAATAATGATGGACTAATTTAGCCGCTCATTGGGAACAACCAAAAAGCTTACAGAAAACAAACAAACAATCAAAAACATCTGTTTGAAGGCACCAGAGAGTTACCAAAACATTAAGGACTCATGGAGCCAATATGACAGAGCAATAGGAAAAAGAGGCGAGCCTGACATTAAGGAGGACTTTTTTCTTCTCTGAGTCCCTAGCTGTGGTGGATGATCTGAGAATATCATCAGAGGTTCCTGAAATCCTATCAGCTAGAGCAGTGGTTCTCAACCTTCCTAATGCCACGATGTATTTTCATTGTTACAAAGGGGTCACGATCCACAGGTTGAGAAGCACTGAGATAGAGAAACACAAGTTCAGCGCCTACCAAGGAGGAAAGACTCTGTTAGTCACAGCCAGCTGACAAGTGACTCCTAAACAACAATGCTCTAGTTACAGAGGTTGTACCTGTTCTCTACTTTGGGCCTCACAAAGGCTAACGCCCACCTCCCAGTCTCTGACTGGATTAAGTGATCTACCCATACTTCCCACCACAAGGAAATATAAATCTTTTTTTTTTTTTAACAGAAAAGATAATACCATCTAGAGCCATGTTTATTGGGGCCTTTATAATTTTTTCAAAATTTAATCAAAAAGGACAAGTCAAAATGTCATCAGAGCACAATACAAAATGACAAATAAACAAAAGGAAAAAAGAGAAAATAGGAATAGATCAGTACTGACTAAACTCTAAAATAACCATGAATGGTATGTGTACATTAGATGACAAGATAAAGAATTTAATGAGAGAAATAGAAACATTAAAAAAAGAAATTAACAAATTCTAATTTGCAAATATACAATAGAAAGAATTAAAAGATGAATAGTTCATTGATAAAAATAAAGAAAATGTTAAAAATAGATAAAAATTATTAAAAGCCTATCACAAAAAAGTAAGAAAGACAGAAGTTATCGATATCAGGAATTACTACATAAACGCCCTATATACATTTAAAAAATAAGAAGATTTTATGATAATACATTTGAAATTTTAAATAAAATAGATAAATCTATAGGAAAACAATTTATCAAAAACCAATACAAGAAATCTTGAAAGTTCTATAGCTATTAAAAAATCAAATCAGAAACTTAAAACCTTCTCCTGAACCAAAAAACCCAGAGTAAATTGACTTCCCTAGTGACTTCTTCCAAATATTTAAAAAGAAGACATAAAACTAATCCTATAAATGTCCTTCAGGAAATTTTAAAACAGAATACTTTTTAAATACTTGCATTATGAGGCCAGCATTATCTTAATACCAAAACTTCTCAAGAACACTACAATAAAAATTATAGGTCATTCTCATGAACATAGATGCAGAGATCCTAAACAATATATTGGAAAGCTAAATTTAGTGTTTTATAAGTGGTATAATAAAAAACCCAACATCATGATGAAGCCAGATTTATTTCAGGAATGAAAGTTTTATTTAAAACATTTTTAAGTCAATCAGTTTAATTCACTGCATTAACAGAAAAAAAGAGAGAGAAATCATATGATCACTCAGATCCTGAAAAGTTATTTTACAAAAATCAACGTCCATTCATGAAAAACATTTTTAGAAACTAGAAATAGAAGGGAATTTCCTTAATACAACAAATTGTATCTACTAAAAAAAAAAAAAAAAAAACCTACACTAAATCTGACATTTAAATATTGAAAATATTAGAAATTTTCCCTTTGAGATTGAGAATGCCACACATATGCCCACTATGACTACTTACATTCAACATTGTGATGGTTGTCCAAATCAGTGCAATAAGTCAGGAACAAGAAATATGAGGAAGACACAACACTGTCAGTACTTGCAGATGACTTTATTATATTCATAGAAAACCCAAGAGAATCTGCAGATAAATTGCTAAAATCAACAAACTTATCTAGTGTCTTTGAAGAACTCATTTTATCCACAGGTAAGTTATTTAAATTATGAGAATTAGTATCGTTGTTGGATACAAAGTCAGTATGCAAAAATTAGTTGTTTTTTCTATATAATAGAAAAAATAGAAAATGAAATTTAAAGTATACCACCATTTGTGGAAGCCTCAAAAATAACTAATCTGATAAATCTGATAAAAATCTAATAAAAAAATGTGTAAGCTCTTTTACACAGAAAACCATAAAACATTTATTGATACTAATTAAAAGACTATATTCCTTCTATTTCTGCATAACAAATTACCCTAAAACTTACTTGCTTAAAACAGTAACAAACATCAGAAATTCAGGGGTGATTTAACTCAGTGGTTTTGGCTTAGGGTCTCTCATGAGGTTATAGTCAAGATTTTTGACCCAAGCTGCAGTCATCTGAAGGCTTTATTCAGGCTGGGAGCTTAAACTGTCCATGTGACTACTTGAGTGACCTAGAAAATTGTGGTTGGTTTCCCAGAGAAATGATCCAAGAGGTAATAGTGGAAGCCATGATGCCTTCTATGGCCCAGCCTCAGAAATTACACAGCATCATCTTTAATACTCCACTGGTCAAACAGACTAGCTCTCAGTCAGTATGGTCAGGAACTACCTAAGAGTGTAAATTTCAGGAGGCAAAGGCTGCTGAGAACCCCCTTGGAGACTGGCCACAACAAAAACCTAGATAATTTAAAGGATATTCCATGTTCATGGATGAAAAGACTTAATATGATAAAAATGTCATTTCTCTCCAATATGATGTGTTGAGTCAATACATTTATTGAAGCCCTGGCATGTGATTTTCTTTGAAGCAAGAATCCTAAAATCAGTGGAACTCTGCCATTCACTCATTCATTTTTTAAAGTTACTTATTTAATAGGGTGTTAATAACTGAACTGCCATAGTCTATGCCTGGCTTTCATTTCATATCAAATTTCCTCATTAATCCAAGTAATATCTGAGAGGACATCTTCTCTCATTTTTATGATCTACCTAAAAGGTCTGAATAACATAAACACCAAAATTTCTTAGTCTTTGGCATAAATCCCATAGAACAACCCATCTTCAAGATTTAATTAAAAAAAAAAAAAAAATTCTTCCATCAGGCCAAGCACAGTGGCTCACACCTGTAACCCTAACACTCTGCGAGGCTGAGGCGGGTGAATTGCTTGAGCTCACAAGTTCGAAACCAGCCTGAGCAAGAGTGAGGAAATCCCCCCCCATCTCTACTAAAAATAGAAAAACTGAGGCTAGAAGATCTCTTGAGCCCAAGAGTTGAAGGTTGCTAGGAGCTATGATGACGCCATGGCCCTCTACCCAGGGCGATGGCTTGAGCTTCTGTCTCAAAAAAAAAGAAAAGAAAAGAAAAAGAAAAAAGAATCTATCATGAGAAATCAAAAATCAAATCTTCTTTCATCATTCTCCCCCAGGGGGACAGCCAAAGAGTTTTCTATGAAAAACCTTCAAGGCAGGCATGTTACACCATTACATTGTTTAATTAACACATGTTACTTTGGACTTAGCCTGTTTATCAGAATAATCAATGACTTTCACAGTTTAGTTTCACTTCCTATCTTCTAATTATGCAGCTGCGTGCTGCATTCACTAAGATGCAGTAAGGTGGTGCGCTCACTTGTGCTGTGCACAAAGATTCCAGCTCTCTGCACTCTGACTGCATCCTGCCCCTGCACTCTGCTGCCCATTTGAAATGAAGTACGGCTACATGATTTGCTTTAGCTAATAAAATGTGAGCAAAAATGATATGTCACTTCCAGGTGAGAGATTTAACAGCTGGCATGCTTTGCCATTGATTTTCCCCTCTGCATAGCAATTGCAATGTTGAAGATGCTAGCTTATCTATAAGCCTGGATCTCAGAATGAGAAAAATAAAATGGACCTGGAAAAAGAGGATGGAAGAGTGACTTTTCTATCATGTCCAGTAGATTCAAGTGAAGAGAAAGCAAGGCAGGTCTTCAAAAGAACTGTGAGTGTATCTTTGGGCACATGAAGCTGATCCAAATCAAATAGATAAGAAGCCAGGTAAGCTTTTGAAAGAGTTGTATTAGCCAGAGAAACCTGGACTCTGGGCAAAAAACACCGCCTTTCAAGATTTAAAGCTATCCTTGGCTTTCCAACCTTCTTCAGGCAGGAAGCAGCTTTTCTGCCCCCAAGGAGGACATGTTATCCAAAGCTCACTTCAGATGTGGCCAAGGAGATCACAGGTGAAGGAAAACTTCCCAGCCACGTGGAACGGAGAGCCCCAAATGAGAGCATGGCAGGGCTACACCTCCTGGCCCCCATGTGTGTGCAGCCACACCACCCTTCTGATGGTGTGATAAGTGGGGATATGCTGCTGTATGTTTTCCTCACTTTCCAGCAGGAGCCCTTCAGACTTTTCACTCTGGTTTAGAGACCTGCTTCAGTCTGTCAGCCTGGTCCTTGTGAGACCATGACAAGCAGAGTGCCCTGCCAACCTGTGATGAGCATGCAGTGTGGGCAAGAAATAGACCTTCATTGTGTGGATCTTAAATTTGAGAGTTGTAAATTTCCCCAGCCTACCTAGTTCTCACAGATACATTGTTGGAGCCAAAAGCCTCATCTCTGAGGAATTCCAATGACTTACCCTTTGTAATTCTTTCTCTGAAAAGGCCATGTGCCTTACTCAGTGGATCTAGGGCTAATGAAGTATTGAAATGATCAAATCCAATCCTGAGCCCATTTGTCCCCCAACCCCTGTCTTGAACTAGATTAGGTATCATGAACTAGATTAGGGCTCCTATAACAGACAAGTCTAGACTCTGTCATGCCCAGACGGTGGCCCAAAATGAAAGAAATCTTCTCTTTCCCAGCATGAGTTATGAAACTCTCCAAGGGGAGAGTACTCTGCCTGACCCAGACAAGTCTATATGTCCACCCTGGAAAGGGGAGCAGGGACATGATGCCAGCAGAAGTGAGGGAAGGACAGTGAACCAAAGCAGACAGTAGCCACAGATGATAACACCCCTTGACATTGTTATGTCCCAAGGACATCAAGATAGGACCAGCCCTAGCCAGAGCTCTCCTCTGGCTTTCCACAAAAGGCAGCAGGAAGGGGAGGCAGGAAGGGAACTTTCACCAGTCTGCTCTCCTTTCAAAGAACATTGCAGAAAGAAAAGTCTCTCTTTGTGTCTATGGTAAATATATAGGTAACTTTATTTTAAACTTCAAGTAATAATTCTTGCCAGTTATTTGGATTTTTTTTTTTTTTTTTTTTTTTTTTTTTTTTTTGATACAAAGTCTTACTCTGTTGGCTGGGGTTGAGTGCTGTGGCGTCATCATAGCTCATAGCAACCTCAAATTCTTGAGCTCAAGCAATCCTCATGCCTCAGCTTCCAGAGTAGCTGGGACTACAGATGCCTGGCACAATGCCAAACTAATTTTCTATTTTTAGTAGAGATGGGATCTCACTCTTGCTCCGGCTGGTCTTGAACTCCTGAGTGCAAGCAATCCACCCACCTCCACCTCCCAGAGTGCTAAGATTATAGTGATAAGCCACCGCGCCAAGCAATTATTTGGACTTCTAAGAATGCTGGTACCTACCAAGCTATTGTTGCCACAATTGTCATTAATATTAATATAACCCAAATGTTTAGTCCCTCTAGGGTAATAATAGAAGGATCCCTGCTCCCCACACCCCCATCAAAATGTGATTCAGCTCTTTCTGGGACTCCCTGTACAATGCTCACACACCTTGTGAATCTGCTCCATGGCTGCTTACTGGGGCCAACCCCCAGCTCCCAACTATTGCTGTCCCCAAGCCTGTAGTCACCTGGCACCATCTCCTCCCCATGGTGATTTCCCACAGGTGTGGTGTTAAAAGCCTCCCAGCCCTGAGTAAGCCCAGCAAGGAGGAGGAAGAGTCTGCCTAACTCCCACAAACCAGCGTGAGAACCCCCCAAGCCTCTCCACAGCATGGATCTCCTTCCTCTCAGCATCTTGGACTGGAGGGTTTATATCTATGTCATTTCACCAAGATGAGCAAGTGATTGACCTTTATCCACATCAGGCAGTCTAGAACAACAACAAATGTATGCTTAAGGAACCTCTATCTGTTCTGTTAAAAGCCACTAGCATGTTACTTGCATTACATAATTCTCACATTTACATGCCACCAGGCAAAGGCAAAACATGAGGACCCGCAAGAGAATGAGATCCGCCCAAGATCACCAAGCTAAGGAGGGACAGAGACCTGCCTGTCACCATCACCTATTCCTGGCTATCACTCACACTTAGCTCAGCAAACAGGACCCCATAATAAATTATTGCTTCTTGATATTCCCCTTTAATTGCCAATAAAAGTACAAGAATGCTCCCTATTTTCAGAATCAGAAAAGTTTCTGAGAAAGAACGTGTTCTTGCAAAAAGAGAACATGAAGACCAGCTTATGTGTTCTTTCACATTATAACTGTTGCTAAACTAGTAAAATTGTTGAAGATGGAATACTATTTACATTACATGAGTTGAGTTTTTCCATTAAAAAGTATAATATTGGATGATTGTGCATTTTGTGTGTGAAGGGGGGGAACCTTTACTCCTCTGAAATTGCAAATACTGTTGCAAAGTGTTGCATATTTATTAGCCCATCTGCTGTTATAGCATTAAGGGGGGAAAATCTTACTATAAGCAATTTATTCACAGTTACAGTTTTACCACCTGATGTGCAAAATAACAACACTTGGTAAGCATTTATTATTGTGCTGAGTAATTTCAATTTACTTCATAACATTTTTTTTTAAGACCACAAAAGTGAACATTTGTTTAGTATCAGGTTTTGTTTCCATATTTTGGTTGAAAAGAATAATTACTGGTATTTGGGGTGACCAAGATAAAGTGTTCTTCAACACATTTTTCAAGAATTTCAACTGGTTGAGGTTTTAGAAATCTGATTATGAGGTCATGGACATGGCAGCTGCAAGTTACCAAAATTGACAAGGTAAATATTTGAAAGGTGAATTTGAATCAGACCGCCCAGGTGTTTCCAGGGCAGACAGCTCTGCTGGGAGGCAGCTGCTGTATTCTGCTAATTCTGAATCCAATTGCAGTACAAGCTGAGACTGTTTATCTCTCTTGGCAAAATACCAGCAGTGCGTAGCAGCTAGGGGAACTTTCAAAACAACTGATCCCAAGATAAAAATTAAATAAAGACTTGGGCAGAAAATCACAGCCAGTGTGTGACTTTCACACCTGGGGAAAGGTAAAAAAGAACTCTCTATGGGAAAGCAGCCTGTCTACCTGTAAAGGGGAGGTGGGCTTCTGAGTTGAAGGTGGTGTCTCTCAGGTCTTCTGCTCCATTGTGAAGGAGAATACAGTCTGTTAAGCAGAACCTCTAAGTTCCCATCTGCTCGTGGGAGTGCAGGTGATTGTCACTAACTCAGCTGCCACCGAGTTAGGCCACCCTGCTGGCCTTGGCAAATGTGCCTGTCATGGCTCCTTTCACACCAATTTGAGTGGTACATGTATAAGACTACAAACGTGGTATCACACCCATGGGTTCTGTGGATGGCTTCACGGCATCTGGTGCCTCAGCTGGAAAGGCTCAATCTGGTGTCTAAAATCATCAGGCAGCTTCCTCTCACCTGTCTGGTGCCTGGGCTAGGATGACTTAAAGGCTGGGACCATTGACTGGACGATCTGCACTGAACCCTCCCTGTGGCTTGGACCTCTCCCAAAATGGCAACTTGGCCCCAAGAGGGACATCCAGAAAGCAAATGTTGCAAGTGAGCCAGGTAGGAGTTGCAAGGTATTTTCTGAACTAATCTCAGAAGTCGCCCAGCTTCCTTTTCACTGCATTTTCTAGTTTACAGTTCAGGTTCAAGAGGACTGTGGGCAGGTCACATCACAGAAAGGCACAAGGGATGGGTTATTATTGCCACAGTTTTAGGAAAATACAGTCAGCCACAGCATGTCTGGAGCATGGTGGTCTCTGCTTTGAATTCCTCCCCTAAGTCTCTGAAAGTAAAGTGTTGAGAAATAAATAGAGGTGGTAGGGGAGAAATCTTTGGAAAATTCACTTCCTTCTATGCACAGATTAGATGCTGTGTGTCATATCATCTCCTCCCACCTCACAAACCCTCTCTCTTCAGTGACACCGATCCATCTGCTTCTCTTACTTGCCCTGAATCTGTCTGGCCCCAGGTCTTTGTCCTGGCTCACTGCCTCCCCTCTTTTAATGCCCTCATATCCTCAGCTCTCAGCTTAAACATCACTTCTCTGTAAATAACTTTCTTGACCTCCTTGGTTAGGTCAAACTCCTGGAATAGACACTCATAGTACTAAGTAACTTATCAAGGTTGTAATTTTCAGAAAAACACATTTAATGTCTATCTCCTCATCTTAACTATAAACTCCATGAGGTCAATAACCCAGCTTTTGGTGGCCGTTGGTAACACCTTACCCCCAACATATGCATATAGAAGTGCAGAATCCCTAGCCCAGAGAAAGGGTTTATAAACATCTCTTGGAACAGATGTATATAGTTCTTGAGCATCTCATATCCATCAGACACTGAGTTAGAGGTGGGAATATAGTAGTAACTGGGACAATCCCACTTCTACCACCAGGGAGTTCACATCCTCATGGGAGACACATGATAAACAGATAAACACCCTGGATGCTTGTGTTGACAAAAGGGCTCTTGGAGAAAAAAGTAAGAGACCTAAAATAGCCTTGGAGTCTGGGGAGATTTTCTTGAGGAAATGAGATTTCCACCAAGTGCTTCTCTCCTCCCACCACCCACTCCGGGTGCTCCATCTCAGGCAAGTAGGTGGGCATGCAGGTCACAATTTCCTCTTTTCTTATAAGAGAAACAATTAATCCTTTGTAATTTACATTTCTGAGTGTTATGGAATAAATCAATATAAGCCAAGGAAAGAGAAGTATAAATATATTTCTCAGTGTGAATGGGCTATTTATTATTACCTTGTGTAGTAATTAACTTGTGTGTAACATGGAGAGCACTTTGACACTGTTAAACTTAATGACCCTCTGCTTAAAGAAGAAAGACACATTCACAGTGAAATTACAGTCTGAGCCATTATGCCCACCCAGAGGAATGCCTCCAAGGAGATCATTTGCAGACGCCTCAGAGCCCTAGCTTTGAAATAATCAGAACATACAAGTGGCAGCACTATCCTTTAAGCAATATAATTGTTTACAAGAATATTTCATCTGCCTGTCCAGCTAGCAGAGCTAAAAGGAAGTTAATAAGGTTCTGAAGTTATCTTACTGACGCTGGAGGCCAGAGAGTATTGGGTGGCCAAGGAAGTCTTCAAAATCACCATCTTATATCAGGAGCTTGTATCAAGGCCATCACATCCACACTTGATCTCAGTTGATTTTTATGATGACTCTCTAAGATATTTTTATACTTATTGACCAATGAGGAAACTGAGGCTGAAAGAACTTGAACAACTTCATTTGTTCCTCCATTCATTTCTGACAGGCCCTGTTCTGAACTCTGGTGATTGGACAGTGAACAAGACAGTCAGAGCCTCTGTCCTCATGACCCTTACATTCTAGTGGGGAAATCCTAAGTACACAGACAGTAGCCCTAGATGAAATGTGCTTGAAGAGAACAAGACTGAGAGCCAGTTAAGGAGGAACTCACAGAGAGGGCTCCCACCTGAGACAGCTTGGTCAGAAAGTGGCCCTCCAATAAGGCATTTAACCAGAATTGAATGCTGAGGAGGGGTCACTTCAGGGAAGGAGTTTCCAGGTGAGAAAACAGCTGGTACAAAGACCTGGAGATGGACAGTGTCTGGCATGGTCAAAGACAGGAGAAGGCCAGAGTGGTTTGCACAGGCAGTGCCAGGTGGTCCCTCGACTGGGATGTGGACTCCAGCCAGTTCTGTCTGGTCTCTGGGGCCCTGGACTTAACCATTGCGCTTTACAGCCTCATGCCCAGAAGAAATAAGACTGGGAGGCCCAAGCTGATTATTTCAGGAGAGAGAAGCTAAGCAGCAGTTTCCCCTCTTCTAGGGAAATATAGGCTGTCAAACCAGGAATATGATGAAGACATTTCAAGAGTTGTGTGAGAACAGCTTCACCAAGCCCAGCACTAACCAGGTAAGATTCTGTTTTACCAGATAGAGCTATTTCCCAAAAGAAAAAATGTGCAAAATCATAACCTAAAATCTGGGTGAAGCACAAGTTTTTTTGTGCCTGCAAGGTGAACTATTTGCTAGCAAGAGTCATTGTGCATTTTATTCATTTGTTCATCTGCATGCTATTATAAAGCATTTACTTTGTGCCAGGTAGGTGAGGAAACTGGTACACAAAATACACACTGCCTCTGCCCTCCTGAAGTTGGCAGTGTGTGTGGTAATGCCTAAGCAGGCCAGGCACAAAATGGGCCTTCAATAACAAGTAGTTGAATATGTGGATGAATAAATGAATGAATGAGGCCAAACTTGCATCTTTCCACAGCTTATTAGAAGGGCACTTATTAAGAAGCCAGACAATGGTCACAACTGGCATCCTTGTTGGGCTACCCAATGTCCTCCTGCCCTTCATCTTGCTAACATGAGTCTGGGCTTGGCAGTAGTAACCCAATTGGAATTCTCCCTCCTCAGATTCCCATGCAGCCAGTGATGACCAAATCAACAGTTCTGGGTAATAATGTGTCAATCAAAGTATTCAGGGTGAGGTTTCCAGAAAAATTATTGTTTTCCTGATAACAATGGAAAGACTCAGAAACAGGCACCTACTTTGTATTCCTCGACCCTCTTCTTCCTACCTGATATGCAAAAGCCTAAAGGTGCCACAGCCATTTTGCAACTGGGAAGAAGGTAAGTCACACATGAAACATGTCATAGCAAGAAGCTAGAAATATGGGCCTTGAGCAGCTGCACCTGCCCTGGCCTACAGTTTCCAGAACACATTCAACATGAGAAGAATAAGAACCTTTTATCTGCAGACCCAAAAGCATCCTTAGATAGAATTCAGGGTTTCATGGACTTTAGATTTATTAATAGCACTCCCTTACATTATGAATGTATACTACAGACCAGAGTGGTATCAGCAATGTGTGTGACTTTGTATAATGGTGCACTGTTAGTTGGCAAGGCCAGCAATATACCTTCACTGTCCTACCTCAGGGCTATTGGTAAGACATTTGCATGTCAGAGGAAGAGGGTAAATCTAACTAAAATTCAGGGGCCTCCTATCTCAGCAAAATCTCCAGGGGTCCAGTGGTATGGGACATGTCCAGATATGTAGTATCCCTTCAAAGAAGAAGGGTAAGTTGTTGCATCTGGCCCCTCCTACCACCAAGAAACAGGCTGAACACCTAGTGGGTCTGTTTGGATTTTAGAGGCAACATATGCCTCCTTTGGGTATGTTACTCCAGCCCACTTAACAAGCAGGCTGAAGAGCTGCTAGATTTGACTGAGGCCTGGAACAAAGGAAAGCTCCCCAGTAGGTCCAGGGGAGCTCCTCTGTCACTTGGGTCATATGATCTAGCAGATCCAATGGTGATTGAAGTGTCAGTAGCAGATAGGGATTCTATGGGAAGCTTTGGCAGGATCCCTTACATGAATCATAGTGCAGGCCCTTAGAATTTGGGGGCAAGGCCCTGCCATTACCCGCAGATAACTGCTCTCTGATTTAAGTGGGCCCTGAAGGTACAAGTAAGCTATGTGAAGAAGTGTCCAATTGCCATGGGGGCCCCCTCCTGCTGCACTGCCCTCTCTCCCAGCCTGCACCTATAGTCTCATAGGGAGTTCTCTGTGATCACACAACAGAAGAGAAGACACAGACCAAGTTGATAGATGGTTCTGCACACCATGTCAGCACCACCAGAGAGCCGACAGCTGCAACACTATACCTCTTCTCTGGGACATCCCTGAAGAACAATGTAAAAGGAGATCTTCCAGTGGGTAGAACTTCAGACAATGTACCTGGTAATGCACTTTATTTGAAAGGAGAAATGGCAAGATGTGATTTCATAGATTGTGGTCAAAGGTTTGGCTGAATCATCAGGGACGTCTAAATAACATGATTGGAAAACTGGTAACAAAGAAATTTGGGAAAACAGGATAGACCTCTCTGAATAGGCAAAGGATGTAAAAATATTTGTGTCCCATGTGGATGTTCACCACAGGGTGACCTCTACAGAGAAGGGTTTTAATAATCAACAGTTGGATGACTCATCTGTGAATACCAGTCAATCTCTTTTCACAGCCTCCTCTGCTGTCACCCAATGGGCTCATGAACAAAGTGGCCTGGTGGCAGGGATGGAGATTATACATGAGTTCAGCAACATGGACTACCACTCACCTAGGCCAAGCTGGCTGTGCCCACTGCTAAGTGCCCAATCTCCCTGTAGCAGAGACCAACACTGAGCCCCCAGTATGACATCATCCCCCAGGGAGATGAGCCAGCTACCTGGAAGCAGATTGGATTACTTCTGTGACAGAAGGGGCAGTGTTTTGTCAGAAGAGGCAGACAGAAGTTTTGTCAGAAGTTTTGAAGGGGCAAATTTTTCTTCCTTACACACAATGCTCCTGCCAAAACTAATAGTCATGGATTTAGGGAATGCCTTATCCACTGTCATGGTACTCCATACATCATTGCTTCTGACAAGAAATTTAGTTCACAACCAAAAAATTGCAACATGGAATTCACTGGTCTTATCATGTTTTCTACCATCCTGAAGTTGACTTGATAGAATGGTAGTATGGCCTTTTAAGACTCAGTTATAGCACCAGCTAGGGTTGGGGCAAGGTTCTTCAGGACTGTGTGTGCTCTGAATCAGTATCCATATGTGGTGCTGTTTCTTCCATACATAGAACTCACAGGTCCAGGAATTAGAGAGTGGAATGGGAGTAGCACCCTTCACTAATACCCATAGTGAACCACTAGCAAAATTTTTGCTCCTTGTTCCCATGACTTTATGTTCGGCTGGCCTAGAGGTCTAAATTCCAGAGGGAGGAACACTGCCAATTTTTCTGGAAGCCTCACTCTGAATACTTTGGAGATGCAATAATTCCACTGAGCTAGAAATTAGGACTGTCACTCAGCCACTCACACCCCTGAGTCAAAAGAGCAAGAAGGGATTACAGTGTTGGCTGCCTTGGCTAAATTAAATCACCCACTTGGAGTATCACTGGAGGCAAGGAAGAATAGTCTAGATTAATATGGAGAATTCTTAGGCATCTCTTAATATTACCCTGACCTGAAATTAAGGTCAATGGAAAATTACAACAACCCAATCCAGGCAGGATTAGAAATGGCCCAGATCCTTCAGGAATGAAAGCGTTCTTTAGGTAAAGAACCACTACCAGCTGAGGTGCTTGCTGAAAGGAAACGAAATACAGCATGACTAGTAGAAGAAGGTAGTTATAAATACCATGTGACTGGTTACAGAAACAAAGACTAGAACTGTCATAAGTATTTCCTCCCATTTTATTATGAATACATTTATGTGTATATATACATATATTAAGCAAATATTTTTATTTTCTCTTATTATTCCCTTATTATGTAACATAAGATATGTTGGCTTCATATCAGTACCGAAGCATTTATTAATTGTGTGTTATAGTATTTAAGTTATAAGATCTAATTAGAAGAGTAAGCATCACTCTTCTGAGAAGAAAGTCGTGTGTTTTCACTTCTATACAGTCACATGTTTTCACTTCTATTATGATCTTATGATTTGGAGATTAACTATAGTTTAAGGAGATGTATTTGGATACTAATGTGCAGAGTGAACTTGTAATGGTTAATGTTATATATCACCTTGACTAGGTTAAGAAATACCCAAATGGCTGGTAAGACATTATTTCTGGTGTTGTCACACCTTCACCAATGTGGTGGGCATCGTGCAATACATCAAGGACCTGAATAGAACAAAAAGGCAGAGGAAGGGCCAGTTTTCTCTCTCTCTCTCTGCTGAAGCTGGGACATCCCCATCTTCTCCTCCTGTCACAGACATCAGAAGTCCAGGTTCTTGCGTCTTCGGGCTCTGGTTCTTACACAAGTGGCACCTCAGGTCTTCTGGCCTTCAGTCTCAGACTGAGAGTCACACCACCACCAGCTTTCCTGCTGTTTAGGCATTTGGGCTCAGACTGAATTACACCATCTGCTCTCTTGGTTCTTAACAGCTTGCAGATGGCATGTCATGGGACTTTCTGGCTTCCACAACTGCATGAGTCAATTCTTATAATAAATCTTCTCATATATATCCTATTATATACACACACACATAATAGCAGATATACATATATTTTATATATTGTATATATTATGTATATCCCCAACTAATCTAATATACTTTGTCAATAAAAATCACAGATGTTTTCCTTGAACATTATAATTGCCAGTATCTCAATTTATCACGTATGCTTATCACCATTTTAAAATTCTGGTAGTTGGTTATTAGACCTCCTGCTTGACCTAGTTATTAATACATTAATACAAAAGAACATATAGTACTCTATCTCAAATTTGGATTTTAAAAATATTTGGAAAACTGTTTAAATATTACTGATTTCCTTCCTAGTTCTTTGTATCTTATTTCATGTCTATAAAAACATTCTTCTAAGAAGAGGTCCCCAGGATTGCCAAGAGATCATGGCACACACATAAAAAGAGTAAGACCTCTCTTCCATTGAATTAAACGCTGTGATCAAGTATATTACATGAAACACAACAGAATTGTAACTGATTCTCCTGTTTTCCCCACCTGATGCATAGGCAAGAGTGAAAGAATAGAAATTCCTGGAACCAAGACAAGAGACACTGAAGAGTAGAAAACCACCTTTGTAGCTCATTTCCCTTTGATTTTAATTTTTTTTTTTTCTAACTCTAAATCCCCTATTGAAATACAGATACCCCTGGAAGATATTAGAAGAAGATGGTCCACACTATCTTTTCCTCCTTCACAATCCTCCCTGGGGCAGAGCCTCCCTACCACTCACAGGGCAACATTCAGTTGAGCAGATAGAAAATGGCTTCCTCCTTGTGAGGTTTCCTGGGACATGAAAGCTTGGAAAATTCATGGAAGCTTTCCCCTGTACAGGCCAACCTGTAGTATCATCCTCAGACAAGCCTCCCCCCTTCAAGCCTCCCTTGCAGTTTCTAGATCACATGCTTTATGGTGGCTGATGCTATGTCTTCCTGCTGGGATGATTTGCACTCTGACGGTTATCCAGCATGGCATTCCCAACCTTTGCACAGGCTGCCCTTCATCACAGCTGCCAGTTTGCCCAGAGCCATTTGTCCAGACTGTAGCCTCTTGGCTCCTGTGACATAACTCTAACAGGCCCACCAGGGAGCTGAAAGAAATAATATGTCACATCTACAGAATACATATAGGTCACTCTTTCTCAGTAGCAATAGAACATCTGCCCAAGGGAGATAAATTGATGACCACTTCATCATTCCTAGTAATGAAAACTAGTCAATTTCCTTTTCCTATTGTGTTTGGCCATTGAACAGAGCCAGGGCCTAAGAAGGAAAAGTCAGAAGATTTCACACACCCCTGAGATGCCTAGCCTTGGCTGGGGTTGAATGGCATGAGATCCCTATAGAGTTAAAGTCATTTTCTGCCCCTATCCTGGAACCTGAGACATATGCAGCTCTCTTGCTTCTTAACAATGTCAAATCTACTGAGTATTTCTTTCAGGAGGCTTGCAGTGATTCTTCCTGGGCTTTTGTGTGGTATTTTGCACACAGAGTTATTAAACTATGAGTGTATATTAGTGGTCAGTGCAAAAAATTACCCCAACAATAAATATTCCTGTGATTAGGAATCAAGATGCAGTTTAGCCAAAGACCTCTCCTTCAAGGTCTTTCACAAGGCTGCAATCCAGGTAGTGACTGGAACTATGGTCTCATCTGAAGGGTCAACTGAGGGCGAATGGCTTCCAAGATCATTCATATGATTGTTGGCAGGATTTAAGTTCTTATGGGCCATTGGAGTAAGGGCCTTGGTTTCTCATCAGCTATTGGCCAGAGGCATCCCTTAGCTCATGGACAACTGAGCCTCTCCCCAAGGCAGTTCACAATATGGTGGCTGACTTCCATAGAGACAGCAAGTCAGAGAGTAATAGAGGAGGAGCAATATGAAAGCCAGAGTCTTTTTATGACCTGATCTCAAAAGTGGCATCTCTTTACCTTTACCATGGGTGTTGGGGGGTGGGGAGAACCTGCAGCCTCAGGGCCACATGTGGCCTTCTGGATCTTTGAGTACATCTTTTGAATGAATCCAAATTTTAAAGAACAAATCCTTTTAATAAAGGGATTTGTTTTGTGAAGTTTGTATTAGGTCAAGGGACTGCACTTGGGGATCTGAAGGGCCACGTTTGGCCTTGAGGCTGCAGTTCCCTCCAGTACAAGTACAAGGAGGTGAGGATCACTGGGAACCATCCTGGAAACTACCCACCAAAATGGGTAATTTTGTGAAACTGTATTTAATGCGTACTTTGCATTTTGAATTTATTGTGCTTCTATCTCTAAATTGCATGATGTTGCCCAACACTGGAGGATTCTTAACTTGATGTCAATGGGCACTGGGGAAGGTTCTAGGAATCTCTTGAAGTTATGAGCCAAATGTTGAGGATACATGGATTTCACTGGAAGAAGACTTACAGTTTTCATTAGATTCCCAAATGTGCCGGAGTCTCCTGAGAGACAAAGAACCATTCCCCATATTGTTTATGAGGCATCTACTATCAAGTTGTTCTGGAGAACCTGTAGAGGAAATGGCCAGCTGCATAGCAGGTCAGTGCTGCAGGACAAAGCTGGTCTGCTTGGAGGCCATCTTGTCCGACAGGAAGAGGAGCAGAGATCCAGGGAAAGGCGAGGGGACAGGTAAAGGTACTGGCCCAGGGCCACAGGTGTCCTGACAGGTTTGCAGGTCAGGACTTGCTCCATTCTTGCCGTGCTGCTTTCATCACTGCATGATCTCACCAAAGAGAGGTGCTGTGTGCTTCAATGGCCATCCCACAAACATGGATTTGTGCCAGCAAACCTGTATAAATGTTGCTTCAATACAGTATCCTGACAGGTAAAAATTCCTTCTCAATGCCTTCCTTTCACTTCTAACTTTTTCTTTTATTTTATTTTTTTATTTATTTTTTTTTTTTTTTTTTGCATTTTTTGGCTGGGCTGGGTTTGAACCTGCCATGTCTGGCATATGGGGCCAGCACCCTACTCCTTTGAGCCACAGGTGCCACCCCACTTCTAATTTTTTCCCTTCAGTTTGTTTGAAAAACCTTGTTCTATACTTTACCATCCACAGGACAGGAAGTGAACAGTAAACTCATACTGTTTGTTTATTGCAAGAAGGAAGATAGGCTAGAAATGATAGCTGGTACCCTGGATGAAATAACTTTTTCAAAGCCAGCCTCTCTAAGCAAACCAGTGAAGAGTGTGTCTGACTTTTACTACATTCCCTCTACACATTTAAGATATGTGACCTTGGGTAAGTCACTTAAACTCTCTAGTCCTTAGTTTCCTCACCTATAAAATGGGAATAGGACTCACCCCATAGAGTTGCAGGGAGTATTAAATCAGATACTAGTTATGAAGCATTTAACCCATGAGTAAGTCCTGGAAAAATAGTGACTGGAAATACCCTTTCCCTTTGTGAATTTCTAAAGGCTAAGGAGCTTGGACAAGATCACAGCTAGTAAGAAGGAAAAAACACATGGTTTGCTCACACCAGAGTCTATACTTATAACCACTATGATACGCAAGATTATCAATAAAAAGCCCTGGAGTCCAAGGTCCTGGATTTGAGTCTTTTCTCTAGCCAGACCAGGTATGATCTCAGCAACTCGCTACACTCTGAAAGCATCAAAAGAACAGGTCAGGCATTTTCAGAGATGCTTAGGGGCACAGCTATTGCCCTACCCTCCAACCCCCTCCACAGCATTGCTAAACAATCAAGGCATCTGGTGTAGGACCAGGGAACCACCACAGAACTGCAATTCATTCTCTCATTCTGTAGGAACACCCAGGGAAAGAAAAGGGGGGGGGGGGGAAGGGGGAGACAAGTTACAGGCCTTTTGGAAAACACATTGATGGTATTTACTACAGGAAAGTCCTTACCCATGGAATGCTTTCATCAAGGGTCTCTGGGTGGCTTATGGCAAACAAATATGGAATTCATGGATTTATGGAGCATGTCTCCCTGTAAGATGTCACATAACCTTTGGAATTGTCAGAATACAAAATGGGGAGATGCTTTGTAATGGAAATGGCTCTCTTTGGTGTAAGGGCTGCTCCCACTGTTGTTGCTTAGAGATATCACTTGTTAATAAAGAAGGGGAATCATATGGTCTTTGTTTTTTATTTTGTTTATGTGATGTATTATATTTATAGATTTACATATATTGAACCAGCCTTGAGACCCTGGGATAAAACCCACTTGGTCGTGGTGTCGAATTTTTTTGATGTGTTGCTAACAAATTCTGTTTGGATTCTGTTTGCTAAGATCTTATTGAATATTTTTGCATCAATATTTATTAGAGATATTGGTCTATAATTTTCTTGTTGGGTCTTTTCCTGGTTTGGGGATCAGGGTGATATTTGCTTCATAGAATGTGTTGGAAAGTATTCCTGCTTTTTCTATGTTTTGGAAAAGGTTAACATAGGTACTAGTTCCTCTTTAAAGGTTTGGTAGAATTCTGATGTGAAGCCATCTGGTCCCGGACTTTTCTTTTGGCGGAGATTTCATATAGTTGATGCTATTTTAGAACTTGATATAGGCCTGTTCGACATTTCCACTTCTTTCTGGCTAAGTCTAGGAAGGTGGCGTGCTTCCAAGTATTGGTCTATTTCCTTCAGATTTTCGTATTTCTGAGAATAGTTTCTTGTAATACTCATTAAGGATTTTTTGAATTTCTAAGGAGTCTGTTATTTCGTGTTTACC
>CAUYPK010063642.1:0-11100 GCA_963574355.1 Loris lydekkerianus | reverse complement strand
TAGAATCATAATTTCTGTAGAAATCTGCATATGCCTTCTTTCTTGGTTCACCCACAACATACTTATAGAAAGCTGCAACCCCCAGGGATACAACAAATGCTCCAACAATATGAATCCGCAGGCGCCTGGCCAAGAGGCCACGCATCTGAGGTTTGGCCAAAGCACTGAAAGCCATGGTAGTCACTGTCCTTGATGGGTATGCCAACCTCAACGTGTCCTTCCCGGCTGAGGTACACACGACCTGCCAAAAATGAGGATCTTGAAATGAAATAATGATCAAGTGATTTTAGTTGGCTTATCTTTCAAGACTAAGTATTTCCTGAAGTGAATAGCTAAATGTTTATGTCTAGTTCCTTTTTTTTTTTGAGATAGAGCCTCAAGCTCTCGCCCTGGGTAGAGTTCCATGGCGTCACAGCTCACAGCTACCTCCCACTCCTGGGCTCAAGTGATTCTCCTGCCTCCATCTCCCAAGTAGCTGGGACTAGAGGCACCTGCCACAATGCCCGGCTACTTTTTGGTTGCAGCCGTCATTGTTGTTTGGCAGGTCCTGGCTGGATTCGAACCTGCCAGCTCAGGTGTATGTGGCTGGCGCCTTAGCTGCTTGAGCCACAGGTGCCAAGCCGCTAATTCCATTTTAAAAATAGAAAAGCAGGGCTGTGCCTGTGGTTCAGTGGGAAGGGCGCCGGCCCCATATACTGAGGGTGGCGGGTTCAAACCCAGCCCTGACTGAAATGCAATAAAAAATAGCTGGGCTGGCTCAGCTCCTGTGGCTTAAGCGGGTAAGGCGCCAGCCACGTAAACCTGAGCTGGCGGGTTCGAATCCAGCCAGGACCTGCCAAACAACAACGATGGTTGCAACCAAAAAAATAGCCAGGCGTTGTGGTGGGCGCCTGTAGTCCCAGCTACTTGGGAGGCAGAGGCAGGAGAATCGCTTGAGCCCAGGAGGTGGAGGTTGCTGTGAGCTGTGATGCTATAGCACTCTACCCAGGGCGACAGCTTGAGACTCTGTCTGAAAAAAAAAAAAATAGCTGGGCGTTGTGGCGGGAGCCTGTGGTCCCAGCTACTGGGGAGGCTGAGGCAAGGGAATGGCCTAAGCCCAAGAGCTGAAGGTTGCTATGAGCTGTGACCTCACAGCACTCTACCCAGGACGACAACATGAGATTCTGTCCCTAAAAAAATAAATAAATAAAAAATAAAAATAGAAAAGCATGCCTTATGTCAGTATTATTTAATAGGGGGACAGGAAATAAAGTTGGTTTCAGTTCTCACTAGTATTTTACACACAACATGCCTTATTCAATTATTTGTATACATCTTTGCTCTGTTTGCCCAACTCCTTTAGAGCAAAATTACTTGTTCTTATTTCTTCCTGCCCCTGCTTTATTGAGGTGTAATTGGTAGAGCTGTGACTTTTAATACCTGATCATACTCCATTCCAAAATAGCTTCCACTGAGAACCTTAGAGTTGGTATAAAGTTTATTTTACACTGAAGACAGTTGAGATTCAATAGATGCAGAAAGAAGACTTTTTGGAGCTTACTTATCCAACAAAAAGCAGAAACTTCTGAGAAATGAGGACTGACATAAATTACCCCTCTGGGTGATTTCTGTTGCAAGGAGAGAGACTAAGACTAAACTTGCTCTTATCCCCTTTCTGGGAGTAGTTTCATGGCCATGAAGAAGACAAAAAGACCACTTGCACCAGCATAAACAAGCATAATCGCCAACGCTCCTATCTCCCTCTTTTGTTCTAGCATCCTATTTCTCTTTCCTAAGAAAACCCCAACCCTGTTCGTTTTTCCCATAGAAGCCCTTTCTCTCCTCCCTTTTCCCTACTAAGTTGTGCATATAAGCCACAATCTTTAAGCACCCCTTTGAGTTATTCATTAGGGAGCATTCTGGCAGATATATGAGTTGTGCATGAAAATAAACTGTTTTCCCCTCTTGCTAATCCGCCTATTGTCAGTTTAATTCGCATGCCCCCCCCCATACAGAAACCAAGAGGGTAGAAGAAAAGGTTTTCCTCCCCTATGCCTGACTGCAATATGCTGTTACCTTCTATTATGTGAATTTGCCTTTTTCTTAAAGTTCTAGGAATTGCTTTTGGCCAGGCACAGTGGCTCATGCCTGTAAATCCTAGCACTTTGGGGGAGGCCAAGGCAGGAAGATGGTTTGAGGTCAGGAGTTTGAGACTAGCCTGAAGAAAAGTGAGACCCCATATCCACAAAAAATAGAAGAATGTGCCTGTAGTCCCAGCTACTTGGGTATCTAAAGCAGGAGGATTGATGGAGCCCAAGATTGCGAGGTTTCAGTGAGCTATGACGATGCTACTGCACACTATCCTGGGAAGCAGAGCAAAAGCCTTTTTTTTTTTTCTTTTGAGACAGAGTTTCACTATGTTGCCCTCAGTAGAGTGCTATAGCATCACAGCTCACAGCAACCTTCATCTCTACAGCTTCAGCGATTCTCTTGCGTCAGCCTCCCTAGTAGTTGGGACTACAGGCGTCCGCCAAGGACTCATTTTGGAGTAATCATTTGTGAATTTCTTGCTCTCACTAGAAAAAAATTAAAACAAGTTTGAATGTTTTCTTTTATATTTTTGTATTCCTGTAGTTATACGCATAGGTAAACCTATCTATAAATTTCCTAAGGCAAGTAATTTTGCAATCTTGCAGTTCTATGGTGCTCTAGGAAACAAGGCTATCTTAGTTGCACCTTCAGAACAAAGTCCTTAAAGCAGTAATATGTAAGTGTCACCTGAGGAATTTGTAGAATGTTCCCCACCTGCCATCTCCACATATTCTGATTCACTAATCAAAAGCCTGGGCATTTGTAACAAGGACCCCTGGAGTGATGTTTAAGCATGCAGCACTTTAGAAGGATAATCCTAAAACCCCAAAATACCTAGATGAAATATATCTAGACAAAACTTTCAGAAAATGAAGTCATCTTTTTATACCTCACTTAGTGCCCGACACTGAAATAATATATTAGAGTTGTTATTTTGGAAATAAACGACTAAAAAAAATCAATACTAGCTATATTAACTTTAACATTATATAAAAACATTAATTGTAGCTATAGTTAGCCCTGGTTTGGATTATATACCTATTTGTTCTACATTCAAGATATAAAACATCTTGCTATAGACCTGCTGACATGGGAAACCAAATTCAACACTTTAACTCAAGGGCACAAAGACAATGTATGTATTTTTATAATGACAATGAATGAAAATGTACATACTTTTTGTAATGTAAAAATGGCTTCAGACATTTCAATAAAGCTGTTCCTCCTCCCTCCCTCTCTTTATGGTAATCCTTTGACCCTCCCCAAAAGTCACCTCCTGTGACTCTTTCTGCTTTCATTATTCTTCTCTTTGTTTCTTCATAATCACTTCTTCCTTTGTTTTCCATAGCACTTTGTATATGTCTGAATTATGTTTCACATGGTAATTTGTTACATATCTATCTTCTCTGCTAGAATTATTTTTGTGACTTCAATCCCTAACTTATTACTTCATTCAGGAGATATATGACTATGACTTGATATCAATATACGTAAGTACCCCTATACACAGGATAACAAACCAACTTTGTTAATATAATCCAAAATATTACCAGGAATTTTCCCCTAAAAATGATAAAATAAAGGTACAAGCATCCTAATAATTTCTGTTGGTAACTGAGTAATTTCAAAGCACTGCTAGACTTCTTTGAAAATTGACGAAGTCTAAGAGATAATTAAGTTTGCAGTTTCAGGTTGCAAGGTATTAATGAAGAAAGAAAACAAAACAAAAGCTCTGTATAATAACTACCTTGGGTAAAGGGATGATTGGGTGAACCTTTTGTTTTCTTGGTCCTAATAAGATGATGTTCAACAATATAGTGTTCCTATCGGCTTTAATTTTGTGAAGTCTGCTTTGTCTGATTCTGCTGACTAATGCTGGTGTTCATAATTCAGGCAATGTTATTGTTACTAGGGAACATTTTAGTTACCTTCTACTATCCCAATCCATTTTGAAAAAACAATCCAAGAATAAATTTCATTTTCTGAGTGCATGCTGTGCACATTTCAAGCTCAATAAAATTAAAGCACGTACTATGATTTTTACATAGCAAATACTATGTAAAACATTATGATGTATTATGACTAATACATGTCAAGGATGTATTAGTCAGATGCCACTACAATTTACTGCTATGGGAGCGGTCAGCCAGGAAATGGTCCAGGGTCTTTCAAAAGTCCAAGTGTGCAGCCAATTCTATTAGTTTCAAGTACTTTGATTTTTTCCTCTGTGAAAATACATCAGCTTAGCATAATAGGCCCACTTTTTTTTTAGAGACTGAGTCTCATTTTGTCACCCTCAATAGAGTGCTGTAATATCACAACTCACAGCAACCTCAAACTCTTGGGCTTAAGCAATTCTCTCGCCTCAACCTCCCGAGTAGCTGAGACTATAGGCGCCTGCCACAACGCCCAGCTATTTTTTTGTTGTAATTTGGCCAGGGCCAGGTTTGAACACACCACCCTCGGTATATGGGGCTGGCGCCCTACTCACTGAGCCACAGGCACAGCCCCAATAGGCCCACTTTTTAAAAGGCTGTATTTGATTTACTTCTTTTGGGAATTCAGCTTCCAGCCTGCAAAAATAAACAAACAAACAAGTAAATACTATGTTATTATTGAAATATCTGGATTCCTCACACTAAACTGGCAAGTAGAAATATGGAATCAGAAAAGATTATTTTTTAGAGGTTGATTACTGAAGCACATTTTATGTAATAAACTGTGAAAGAGAATTAACATTTCCCCCATTATCCACTGTTAGGAAATAAGGGCACAAACTCTTAGGGGATCAAATACTCCCTCCCTTGATTATGGGTGGGCTCAGTGAATATGATGGCAAAAGGAATTAAGGTCCCTCATCAGTTGCTTTGAGTTAAATAAATGGGAAATTATCCTGGGTAGCCCTGATCTAATCAGGTTAGCCCTTAGAGGAGACAAGAAGAAACTGTAGATATACTTCTGTTGGTCTTAAAGACAGCCACCATAAGTTCAATAATGGCAAGGAAAAGAATTCTACTTATAACCATATAATCTTGGAAGAGAGTCCAGAGGCTCGGTGCCTGTGGCTCAAGCAGCTAAGGCGCCAGCCACATACATCTGAGCTGGCAGGTTTGAATCCAGCCTGGGCCCACCAACAACAATGACAGCTGCAACCAAAAAGTAGCTGGGCATTGTGGTGGGCACCTGTAGTCCCAGCTACTTGGGAGGCTGAGGCAAGACAATTGCTTAAGCCCAGGAGTTGGAGGTTGCTGTGAGCTGTGATGCCATAGCACTCTACCCAGGGCGCAGCTTGAGGCTCTGTCTCAAAAAAAAGGAGAGTCCAGAGGTTCAAATGAGACCTCGGCATTTGCCAATACCTTGATTTCAGCCTAGTGAAATAATCAGAGAACCCAACTAATCCATGCCCAGACTCCTGACCCATGGGAATAAATGGATATTTTTGTTAAGCTACTAGATTTGTGGTATTTTATTACAGAACATTAAAAATCTAATATATCTCCTTTCTTTAAGACGAATTGCCCTGTAAATAGTATTATAAAAGCAATATATATTTATTTTAGAAACAGAAACACTTTTTTTTTTTTTTGAGACAGAGTCTCACTATGTCACCCTTGGTAGAGTGTTGTTGCATCACAGCTCACAGCAGCCTCAAACTTTTGAGCTTAAGTGATTCTCTTGCCTCAGCCTCCTGAGTAGCCAGGACTACAGGTGTCCACCATAACACCTGGCTATATATTTTTTGTTGTTGTTGCAGTTGTCATTGTTGTTTAGCAGGCCCAGGCTGGGTTCGAACCCGCCTGCCTTGGTGTATGTGGCCAGTGCCCTATTGCTGAGCTATGGACGCCCAGCCAGAAATACAGATTGATAAGAATATTGATGAACTTTTATAAAATGATCTGACCATTCAGAGATAAACTTCCAGATATTTTACAGTGCATACATGCATGTGTATGTTTCTTTTTTTTCATGTCAGACTGGTAATGTGCTTTAACAAGGTTTGAGGGAGGCACATCTTACATGGGAGCATGAAAACCCAATCATCGTGCTTATCAACTGCAAAAGAATAGGCATGCATTTTTTTAAATGGCATCATATGGTTAAAACTATTTTGTAACCAGCCTTTTGTTACTTAACAAGGCATCAGAAGATCTTCACACGTCAAATACTTACATAGAACATTATTTGTTATATAAAGTGTTTTAATATTCCATAATTTATTAAATCCTCTCTTCTTATCTCTTTATCCAATAATGCCCATCTTTGTGGAAATATGTGTTATTTTCATATGGCCTTAACTATTTTCCTGGGATAAATTCCTAAAAGTGGAATGGCTGGACCAAAAGGTCTTCACATTTGTAGGGCATTCTTTCTACGTTGTTTTCAAAGAGGATTTTCTTTCTCCCCTATCTTCCTCCATTCTCCCTCCCACTCTTTTATGCTCCAGGTGTTTCTTCCCTCTCTTTTATACATTCCATGTCTTTTCTCTACCAACCTTTTATTTAATCACAAAAATTAGTTATTTTCAGCAAGTAGGCAATTAGTTTTAGCAGCACATTTTCTGATTTCTTCGCTTTCATCTCAGTTTTCTTCCATCTCACATTTCTTCTTCTAACTTACTTTTGATTGTGGGTTTATTTTTCTTCTTGCTAACGTGCCCGCTTTAAGAATTTTTAAATCGAGTGTTTGTACACAATCTATTCTTTTATAGTTGTATGTCCGAAAAATGTTTAATTAATCTTCACTTTTGAATGATAGTTAAAGATAGAATTCTATGTTGCTGGTACTTTTCCCTCATAATTTTGAAGATGCTATCTTATTGTCTTCTTGTATTTAGCATAGCTGATGAAAATTTGATCTCTAATTTCTTTTTAGGCAGTTCTGGCATTTCTTTCTGGTAACTTTTAAGATTCCTCTCTTAAATGCCCCTCTTTTTGTCTCTTGGTGTGTACTTTCAAGATGATGATTCTTTCTTCAATTCTGGAAAATGTTTAGCCATCATTTTTTAAAATATTGCTTCTTTGCTATTCTTTGTAGTATCTCCTTGTACTGAGTTGAATGGTGGCATCAAAAGAGATTATGTCCATGTCCTAATCCCCAGAACCCATGAATGAAGCCTTATTTGGAAAAAGAGGTCTTTGAAGATTATCCTGGATTATCTGGGTGGGCCCTAAATCTAATGACAAGTGGCTTTATAAGGATACACACAGGAGAGACACAGGAAGAAAAGGAAAAGGCCACGTGAAAACAGAGAGAAACATTAGAGTTAAGCAGCCATAAACCAAGGAAGCTAGAAGCCACCAGAAGCTAGAAGAGGCAAGGGAAAGATTCTTTCCTAGAACCTTTGGGGGAGGGGAGCACAACATTACCAATACCTTGATTTCAAGATTCTAGGCTCCAGAACTGGGAGAGAATAAATTTCTGTTGTTTTAAGCCACCTCATTTGGGATAATCTGTTACAGTAGCCACAAAAACCTGGCACATTTCTATTAGGCTTACGTTAGAGCTCTGTTATCTATTTTTTTTTTTGTATGTATAGCTCTTCTGCTGCATATTGGGGGTAGATTTCTCATCTCCATCTTCCTTTTTGCTTGTTCTCATTCACTGTACTTACTTTATAGTTCACCTCATCTTTTTTTTTTTAGTGACAGTCTCACTTTGTTGCCCTCAGTAGAGTGCTGTAATGTCACAGCTCACAGCAACCTCTAGCTCTTGGGCTTAGGCGATTCTCTTGCCTCAGCCTCCCAAGTAGCTGGGACTACAGACACCGGGCACAACGCCCACCTATATTTTGTTGCAGTTTGGCCGGGGCTGGGTTTTAACCCACCACTCTGGGTATATGGGGCTGGTGTCCTACTCACTGAGCCACAGGTGCCGCCCATTCATCTTTTTTTTTTTTTTTTTTGAGACAGAATTTCACTTTGTCGCCCTGGGGTAGAGTGCTGTAGCATCATAACTCACAGTACCTCAAACTCTTGGGCTTAAGCGATTCTCTTGCCTCAGCCTCCCGAGTAGCCGGGACTACAGGCACCTGCCACAATGCTCTGCTATTTTTAGAGGTGGGGATCTCACTCTTGCTTAGGCTGGTCTCGAAATCCTGAGCTCAAGCAATTCATCCACATCGTTGGCCTCCCAGAATGGTAGGATTGCAGGCATGAGCCACCTTGCTGGGCTGAGTTCACCTCATCTTGATTCATATTCTCAATTCATTTTTGACCAATTTTATTTCAAAACATGCTGCTCTTTTATATGAATGTTATTCCAATCTATACCTCTTTGAAGATCTTTAAAATCTTTCCAGAATACTCTCCTATTTCCATTTATTTGGCAGTTGAATTCTCCCACTTAGTGCATTCATTAACTATCTTTCTTAGCATACATTATTTTCATGTGCAATCTCTTTTTTTTTGAGACAAAGTCTCAAGCTGTCACCCTTGGTAGAGTGCTGGGACATCACAGCTCACAGCAACTTCAAACTCTTGGGTTTAAGTGATTCTCTTGCCTCAGCCTCCCAAGTAGCTGGGACTACAAGTGCCCACCACAATGCCTGGCTGTTTTTTGGTTGTACTTGTCATTGTTGTTTGGCAGGCCCAGGCTGGATTCGAACCTGCCAGCTCTGGTGTATGTGGCTGGCACCCTAGCCACTGATCTATAGGTGCTGAGCCTGCAATCTCTTTTTGAGTGAGGATATCTTTTTTTCCCTTTCTCATGCTTATCGCTGTACATGTACAGTTCTGAAGTTGTTTCCATCAGGTTCCCATGGCCCCCAATTTAGTCTGAACTCTTACATATGACAGCTCACAGCTCTTTTTCTATTTCTGTTCTACTCCAGTGCATGGCTTGACTGTATTTCCTGGTGTAAAGCTGTCACCACTCTTTATTGCTATCCCAGGAAGGCAATTGGTTATTGACTATATCCCTGAGCAATGGTAGATTTATCAAAGAAGAGAAGAAAGTCCAATTGAATCCTCCCACTCTCACTCCTTGTTTCATGTAGTGAACTAGACTCCAACTCCTTTTATGAGCAGATGTTTTAAAACTTTGTCAAAAACATGGCTGGTCTATAGCTCAGTGGTTGGGGCACTGGCCACATGCACCAGGGCTGGCAGGTTCGAGCCCGGCCCGGGCCTGCTAAACAACAATGACAACTACAACAACAACAAAAATAGCCAGGTGTTGAAGCGATGCCAAGGTAGGCTGAGGCAAGAGAATGGCGTAAGCCCAGGAGTCTGAGGTTACCGTGAGCTGTAATACCATGGCACTCTACCAAGGATGACATAGTGAGACTCTGTCTCAAAAAAATAAAATAAAATAAAAAAGGCAGCGCCTGTGGTTCAGTGGGTAGGGCGCTGGCCCCATATACTAAGGGCGGTGGGTTCGAATCCAGCCCTGGCCAAACTGCAACAAAAGATAGCCAGGTGTTGTGGTGGGTACCTGTAGTCCCAGCTACTTGGAGGCTGAAGCAAGAGAATCGCCTAAGCCCAGGAGTTAGAGGTGGCTGTGAGCTGTGATGCCACAGCATTCTACCAAGGGCGATACAGTAAGACTTTCTCTAAGAAAAAAAAAAAAAAAAAAAAAAAAAAAACTTTGTCAAAAATCTTTGTCCTACTTGGGTTGACTTTCTGACACTGTATCTTGTTTCTGGTCCCAAAGCCTTATAAGTCTGTGGCCTAAGTCTCTTACTCATTACTATCTTTTTCTATTTCCTTTCTGGTGAACATATTTTTCAGGCAAATATTTTTATCTGTTATATATTTTGTTTGAGTGTTTGGTTTTTTATTTGTTATATATATATATATATATATATTTTTTTTTTTTTTTTTTTTTGAGATAGAGTCTCACTTTACCACCCTCAGTAGAGTGCCATAGCGACACAGATCACAGCAACCTCCAATTCCTGGGCTTAGGCGATTCTCTTGCCTCAGCCTCCTGAGTACATGGGACTACAGGCGCCTACCACAATGCCTGGCTATTTTTTTGTTTTGTAGTTTGGCTGGGGCCAGGTTCAAACCCTCTACTCTCAGCATATGGGGCTGGCGTCCTACTTACTACTGAGCCATAGGTGCTGCCCTATCTGTTATATCTAAAAAAACCAAAAAAACAAAAAACTTTAGGGCTGAGAGAGGTGGCTTACACCTATAATCTTAGCACTTTCGGAGGCCAAGGTGGGTGGATTGTCTAAGCTCAGAAATTCGATACCAGCTTCAGCAAGAGTGAGACCCTGTCTCTACTGAACATAGGAAAAACTAGCTGGCCATTGTGGCGGGCACCTGTAGTCTCAGGTACTCAGGAGGCCGAGGCAAGAGGATCGCTTGAGCCTAAGAGTTTGAGGTTGCTGTAAGCTGTGACACCAGGGCACTTTACCCAGGGTGACAGAATGAGACTCTCCCAAAAAAATAAAAAACAAAAAACTTCACTGAGATACAATTCAGATATCATATAATTCATAGTAAAAGTTACAATTCAGTGGCTTTTAGTACATTCACAGAGCTGTACAACCATCACTTTAATGTGTTAGGATTTTTTTTTTTTTTTGCATTTTTGGTCAAGGTCGGGTTTGAACCCACCACCTCTGGTATATGCAGCCAGTGCCCTAGTCCTTTGAGCCACAGGCGCCACCCATCTGTTATGATTTTTAAATGAAAAAGAATAGATTTTATTTACCATTATTAATGTGATTAGGCTCCTAGTAGCCTTATGAACCCACCATCTTGACTGGAAACTGTAGATTTTTTTTTTTGGGGGGGGGACAGAGTCTCACTTTTTGGCCCTTGGTAGAGTGCAGTGGTGTCATAGTTCACAGCAACCTCAAATTCTTGGGCTCAAGAGATCCTCTTGCCTCAGTTTTTCTTTTTCTTTTTCTTTTTTTCTTTTCTTTTTTATTTTCTTTTCTTTTTTTTTTTTTTTTTTTTTTTTTTTTACCAGAGACAGGGTCTCAATATTTCTTAACATTGTATTGAACTCGTGAGCAAAATATAACAACCCCCCACAGCCAGCCAAAATGATAGGCTAAAAGGCATGAGCCACCTCAGC
>CAUYPK010063639.1:0-13529 GCA_963574355.1 Loris lydekkerianus | reverse complement strand
GAAGGAAAGAGAAATTCGTGCTAGTTTTGCTGTCTCACCTCCAACTGCAAAAGTGACAGCCACTGTGCGTGATAAGTGCTTAGTTAAGATGGAACAGGCGTTAAATCTGTGGGTGGAAGACATGAACAGAAAACGTGCTCCGATTGACAGCAACGTGTTGCGCCAGAAAGCGTTGAGCCTATATGAAGACTTCAGCAAGGGATCCCCTAAAACGAGTGACACCAAGCCATTTACCGCAAGTAAGGGATGGTTACACAGATTCAGGAATAGATTCTCACATCATCACAAGAAGAAGAAGGGTGAGTACAGTACAATAAGATGTTCTGAGAAAGGTACCACATTTACGTAACTTGTATTACAGTATATTGTTAGAATTTTTCCATTTTATAGTTACTTATTGTTAATTTCTTAGTATGCCTAATTTATAAATTACAACTTCATCATGATAGATGTAAGTATAGGTTGAGCATACTTAATACAAAAATCCAAGATTTTATTTTATTTATTTTTTTGAGACAAAGTCTCAAGCTGTCACCCTGGGTAGAGTGCTGTGGCATCATTATAGTTCACAGCAACCTCCAACTTGGGCTCAAGCTATCCTCTTGCCTCAGTTTTTCTTTTTTCTTTTCTTTTCTTTTTTTTTTTCTTGTAGAGTCAAGGGTCTCTCTCTTTTGCTCAGGCTGTTCTCGAACCCATGAGCTCAAGCAATCTACCCTCCTCAGCCTCCCAGAGAGCTAGGATTATAGGCATGAGCCACGGTGCCTGGTCAAAAATCCAAGATTTTAAATGTTACAAATCTGATACTTTTTGAGCACTAACCTGATGCCATAAGTGCTATATTATCCAACTGACACTTTTGCTTTCTGATGGTTCAGTGTGCAGAAGCTTTGTTTTATGCACAAAATTATTAAAAATATTGTATAGAGGCTTTCTCACTTCTTCATGAGAGGAACCCACTTCCAACTCTCTTTGAAAGTACTCTAAACTTTCTCTTTGTTCTTCCTAAATAAAATTTCTCTTTGTTACCCTAAAAAAAAAAATTGTGTAGAATCACCTTCAGGAAATGTGTAGAGGTGGATACAAAACATAAATGAATTTCATATTTATTTTTTTAAGAGATAGGGTCTCACTCTATCACCAAATTGGAGTGTAATGGTGTGATCACAGCTCACGACAGCCTCGAACTCTCGGGCTCAAGCAGTCCTCCCACCTCAGCCTCCTGAGTAGCTAAGACTACAGGCCATACCCAGCACCTAAATGAATTTCATATTTAGGCTTAGGTCTCAACTTCAAGATAGCTCATCATGTATATATGCAAATATTCCAAAATCTAAAAAAATCTGAAATCTGAAACATTTCTGGTCTCAAGCATCTTGGATAATGGATACTCAACCTCTATAGGAAAAAACTTCAATGTAAAGGGTTCAGTACTATCCCTGGTTTCAGGCATCCGCAGGGAGTCTTGGAAAAGTGTCCCTCAAGGATAAGTGAGGGGAACTACTGTGATGCTTAGATGCCTTCATTTTTCTCATCTTCTCTCAATGCCCACTCTCTGTTCCCAGGGCAGGTGGGAGGAATCATTCAAGGGTGTCTTGTATTCTTTTGCGTTTATTGCCTGAGATTCTGCCTTGTGCAAGCAGTTCTGTCTCATGGGAGAGCAGGAGTTGGATTCGATTCACCTTTCTTTCCTTGCTTCCTGCCAGCAGTGTGTTCGTTTTCACATTGCAGGTGCTCAATACATTCTTGTTGAACTATGAAACAGGTACACTTGATTTTGTAGTTTTCATTTACTGTAGACCTGGGTTGAGCTGTAGAGAAAATAGAACTTGTTAATTAAAACCAAGACCTCAGAAGTCTGAAAAAATAACCTTTGGAAAGGAGAACCTATAAACATCTTAAAAAATAAGCCTGGCTTTTCTTTCAAGATCATTTCAGAGCGGCACCTGTGACTCAGTGAGTAGGGTGTTGGCCCCATATACCAAGGGTAGTGGGTTCATACCTGGCTCCAGCCAAACTGCAACAAAAAAGAAGCCAGGGGTTGTGGTGGGTGCCTGTAGTCCCAGCTACTTGGTAGGCTGTGGCAAGAGAATCAAATCGGCTAAACCCAAGAACTGGAGGTTGCTGTGAGCTGTGATGCTGTAGTACTCTACTGAGGATGACAAAGTGAGACTCTGTCTCTAAAAAAAAAAAAAATTTCAAATAATGAAAAGTTCTGAATTGATGGGCTTTGGTTAAAAAAAAAAAAAAAGAAAAAAGTTATTAATGATGAATGTAAATTCTAGATCAATAATTGGCAAAGTTTGTCCATATAGTACAGTACAGTTTTGGTTTTGAGAGACAAATTTTCTTTGTCTCATGCATGCAACCCTGTAGCCATAGACAAGTTGTAAACAAATGAGTATGACTGTATTAATAAAACTTTATTTACAAAAATAGGTGGCAGTCTGGATTTGACTTGTAGGCTGCAGATTATTGACCCCTGTACTTGAGATTTGCTTTTTATTAGTAAAATGCTACATTAAAAGGGAAAGAAAGTTTTTAAGGATTGCTGAAAAACAATGTGAGATTTGAGAGTTATTTTGGTTTAGATCTCCAATTTTTTTTTTTTTTTTTTTTGAGACAGTCTCACTCAATTGTCCTGAGGTTGAGTGCTATGGCGTCATAACTCACAGCAACCTTAAACTCTTGGGCTCAAGTGATTCTCTTGTCTTAGCCACTCCAGTAGCTAGGATTACAGGCACCTGCCACAGCGCCCGGTGTACTCTCTTAAAATTTTTTTTTTAGGGACAAGGTCTCACTCTTGCTCTGACTGGTCTTGAACTTCTGAGCTCAGGCAATCCACTGCCTCGGCCCCTCAGAGTGCTAGGATTATAGGCATGAGCCACCACATCCAGCCTACATCTCCAATTTTAAAAGAACCAAGCGTTACACTACGTATAAAAATCTGCAATCTTAAATCCCCATATAGGCTTCAGGGGATTTTATTCTGTGGTACAAGTTCTTATTGTCAAGAAATGTTTAGCTTTGTTAAATGCATTGAATTTTTCTCAGGAAAATGTTCTTGGGATGAGAAATACTGTTAGCTTATAATCATGTTTCATTCTTTTTTTTTTTTCTTTTTTTGCCCACTGAGCCACAGGCACTGCCCTAAATTAAAATTTTTAATTAATACATACCATATTTTGCTGTATATAATGTTCTCCCACATATAATGCATATCCATGTTTTTGGCCCAGATTTTTTGGGAAAATGACCCTCAAGAAAGTGGCCATGGCCAAGATGGCCATGAACATGCTTGGAGGGGGTGGGAGGTTCTGAGGCTGCTCAATCTGTGGGCAGCAAGTCAGGTCCTTGGGGCCTATGAGGCTCCTGATCCCTACCACGTGGCTGTGCTTCAGGCCTCGGCCCTCACCGTACCTGGCTGCAGCCTGCCTCACTAGCCCTGCCATTACTCCCTCCCCTGATCACAGTGCTCAAAGCCCACTCCTGCCTGATCTCAGATCTTCCCGGATGGGAGCCTTGTGTACCCAGTAGACCCAGGTCCAGGTGGAAGTGTATGGTAGCCCCAGGAGACCCACTGAGATCCTCTGCACCCAAACCATCGTACCCACGTATAGTGCATATCCTTGTTTTTCCCTCAGAAATTTGGGCAAATTAGTACACCATACATAGAAAACTGTGATAATTGTACATATTTATGGGGTATGTAGCAATTTTTTGATATATAATATGTATAATGATCAGATCAGGATAATTAGCATATCTATCTCAAATATTTGTTATTTGTGCTGGGAACATTCAGTATCTTCCTTCTAGCTAGATGTGTAATATATTATCCTTAATTGTAATGGTGTAGAATACTGAAATTTAATCTTCCTATTTAGCTATAATTTTGTATTCCTATCCCTCCCTTCTCCCTCACATTCTATTTCATAATAGAGGTATAAATTTCTAAAATTTCTTATCCAAAACAATTTGCATCCTGCTGGTTTGGCATAACTAGTCTATGTGGTCCGACAGTTAAGTTTGTGAACTTACCCTAGAAGAAATGCTACATCCCTCCTTGCTAAATATCATTTCAGTCACCTTCGTAGTGCTCCCCTTGGGAAGCTGTGCACTAATGCCAGCACCATTCCCCCTTCAAAGCAGTTTTAGAACTCTTTCTAGAATGGCCATCAGAGTTGTCTTAGGGCACACAAAAACATGCAAGAATAATGAATGCCACATATTGACACATATTGACACAAACACAGCTGTGAGACACTGATATACCAGGGTTATGGAACTTTACCAAGTTGTTTGTACGGTGCTGCCAACCACACAGTGGCAAGTTCGTGAATTTACTTATCAGACCTTGTATAATGACAGCTCGGATGGCCGTTTCAGAAAAAGAGTTCCAAAATTGCTTTGAAGGGTGGAGTAGGCATTAGTGTGTAGCTTCCCAAGTGAAGTACTTTGAAGGTAATCATAGAGATTCAGCAGTGAGGTATGTAGCACCTTTTCTAGGATAAGTTCATGAACTTAATTGTCAGAACTTATATGTTGTCAGGAGTGTTACAACTCTAATTAAGGGATCCTCAAGTATCTTTAGAGAATTTAGATAGTTGCCTTTTTAGAATTCCTTTTTTAGCCTCTTATATCTGTCCAGGTTGGCTAGGTTGTACTGTGGTTACAAATGCCAGATTTGGGAGGATTAAAGGAGCAAGGATTTATTTATTGGATGCATTAAAGGTCTGTTGTGAGTTGACTGTGGGTTTATTTCATGTTATCCTCAGTCTGAAACCCAGGCTGATGGAATGGTCCCCTATAGAATTTTGGTACTGAGGAGGGGAGGGAGCATGGCAATGGCTATGCCTAGAAGTGATGTCACTTCCTTGATGTGGTGTCACGAAAGTCACATGGCCACATCATGTTCAAGTGGGCAGGGAATTGAACAACATGCTTGGAAAGAAATGCTTCAAATCTCCCTGGGTATCCTTGTATTATCACCATGCTTTGCTCCCTTACATCTTCAGTCTTCCTTCTGTGTGCATCTTCATGTTGGTCTGTTAACCTTTTGCTTACAGATATAATTACAGATATAAGCCAGCTATTGGAGCAGCATAACACATCTGATAAGTATCTAATTTGCATGCTCTATTTGAAAAACTTTTTAGAGTTTTGGAGAACTCGTTCAAAAAATTTTAAAGCTAATTTAATTTAGAACTTGGCAAAATTTAGAGTGAGCTTTTATGTGGCAGAAATCCGGGGGGGGGGGGGAGGAAAGAAGGAATTTTCTCTTCTCATCTGTAGTACACAAACCCACTTGTCTCCTTTTTATATGTAAGTGAAGTGGAATGTGATATCTGGCACAGCCATGCTGAAAGCTGACAAAACATCTCAACTAATCAATGGATTAGTAAGATACATTTCCTTCCCCTCCTGTGGGAAATATTTATTGTGCTTTTCTATACCCGAATTTGTTTTATAGAGAGGTGATATGTAGGTTTAGTGGAAAATGTACTTTATAAAGGATAGTGTTACAATTCAGGACATTGTGGGCAAGTCACCAAATCTCTCTAAGGTTTGAACTAGGTCTTCTATGAGGGCCTTCACAGCTCTAAACATGGGTTTAGGATGCCAGGTTTCTGCCACTCACTTTTTTTTTTTTTTTTTTTTTCACTTTTCTCGCACAGGGACCATGGCCCAAGTAGCAGTGTCCGCCCTGCCTATTCAAGAGTCATCTTCGGAGAGCAGGATGGTGGTGACATTTCTCGTGTCTGCTCTTGAGTCCATGGTGAGATGGCCTGTGGCTCTTAATATTCCATCATTGGATCATTGATGAAACATTTCAGAGTCTCTCTTGATGTTCACCTTCAGCATAACATCTTGTCTATCTAAAGGTGTCCTTCATAGAGGATAGTGGGCTTGTCCAGTTACTTACTGACTTATGTATTCATTTATTTATTACATTATAGATGTGATTATATAAATGTAAGCTCCTCAGATTTGAAATGTAGTGTACCTTTGTATGTTATTTGAGACTATTTCTTATCTCAGTTCAATAGTAAAATAACAATCCATTTACATCTGTTTTCATCCAAAAGGTAACATTTTTGGTTGTAGGTGAAAATTTGATAAGAAATTTACATGACTCCAAAGTTTCTAATTAGAAGATACTTTTTGATTAAAAAGAGGAAATCAGTACCTATACAGTGAAGAAATCTGAGAGATAGCACCTTAATCAAGTGATGAAGTTAACATTTCAAGGCAGGAACAAAAGAATATTGCACGCCCCCTGGGCCAATGCACCAAGAGGGATGGTCCCCCTGTATGTGTCATTCCTGCCAAAAGGATAGAATCTGAATCTACTGGGGGAAATAACCAGACAAACCAAATCTAGGGGCATTCTAGAAAATAACTGGCCTGGACTCTTAATAAATATCACTGTCATGAAAAACAAAGGCAGACTGGAAAACTGTTCCAGGTTATAGGAGACAGAAGAGGAGGGAGAACCAAATAGAAAGTACAGGTCCGGATTGGATCCTGGACCAAAAAATACACACACACGCATTAATTTTTCTTTTTCCATAAATAATATTATTGGGTCACTTGGCAAAATGTCAAATACACACAACTCACTTAAATATGCATGCACGTGTGCCCACACAGCACCAAGACCCATCATCCATAATCTGCTAAAAACAAAATAGAAAGAGAAAATCTTGAAAGCAACCTATGGTAAGCTGGCTCCCAAAGATGTCCATGCCTTCATCCTTAGTACCCGTGAATATTACCTTACTCAGCAAAAGAACTTTGTAGACATGATTAAGTTAAAGATCTTGAGATAGATTATCCTGGATTATCTGGAGTTAAATAATTAACTGCTTTTCTAAAAGGCTGGATACAATAGCTCACACCTGTAACCCCAGAAGTTTCTCAAAGTGAGAGGATGAGGCAGGAGGATGAGGTAGGCCAGGCGTTCAAGACCAGCCTGAGCAATGTAGTGAGATCTTGTCTGCACACACAATTTTTTTTTTAATTAGCCAGTTGTGGTAGCACACATTTGTAGTCCTAGCTACTCAGGAGGCTGAGGCAGGAAGACTGCATGAGCCCAGGAGTTTGAGGTTACAGTGAGCTATGATGATGTCACTGAACTCTAGCCTGGTAAACAGAGTGAGATCCTGTCTCAAAAAAATAAATAGGATAGGAGCAGTGGCCATGCCTCTAATCTCAGTACTCTGGGAGGCAAGTAGATCTCTTGAGCTGAGCAAGATCAAGACCCCATCTCTAAAAAATAGCCTGGTGTTGTGATGGACACCTGTAGTCCCAACTACTGGGGAGGCCAAGGCAAGAGGATCGCTTGAGCCCGAGAGTTTGAGGTTGTGAGCCATGACACCATGGCACTCTACTGGGGGCAGGAAAGTGAGACTCTTTTTTCAAAAAAAGTTAAGTAAATAAGTTGGGCATGGCGGCTCATGCCTATAGGCCTACCTCTCTGAGAGGCTGAGGTAGAAGGATCCCTTGAGCTCAGGAGGTCAAGACCCTGTCTCTACTAAAAATAGAAAAAATTATCCTGGTGTCATTGCAGGTACTTGTAGTCCCAGCTACTCGGCAAGATGAGGCTGGAGGATCTCTTGAGCCCAGGAGTTTGAGGTTGCTGTGAGCTAGGCTGATACCACGGCATTCTAGCTGGAGTGACAGAGTGAGATTCTGTCTTTTAAAAAAAAAAAAAAAATATATATATATATACACACACACACACACACACACACACACACATATATATATGACTTAGAATAAACTTTAAAAGAAAGCATTAGAGCTAAGTGTAAGGGTGCACACCTGTAGTCCCAGCTACTCAGAGGCTGAGGGGAAGGATTATTGGAGCCCAGGATTTGGAGGCTGTAACTATAGCATGCTATAATCATGCCTGTGAATAGCCTCTGTGCTCTAGCCTGGGCAACATAGCTAGACCCTGTCTCTTAGAATAAAACTATGTTAGAGCTGGGCACCATAGCTCAGTGGTGCTAGCCCTGCACACCAAGGGTGGTGGAGTCGATCCTCGCATGGGCCTGAGTAAGAAAAAAAAAAGGTGTTAGATTCTATTTGAAGAAAACTGGAAATCTTAGCTAAGAACTTGCAGAAGAACTGATGACTTTCCTTTCATTTGATAAGTATTCATGAAGCCCCTCTTAAATCTAGGCCATCTTCTAGGCACTGAAACCACAAGGCTTGAGAAGGCAGCTAAGGTCCTCCTCACAGAGATCTTATATTCTATCTGTGTAGACAGATAATAAAAAAAAATTATATGTGTGTGTATGTTTCTGTCAGTTAACATAATATTATAAAGAAAAGGGGAGCAGGAAATAGAGGTTTACAGGAGAGATGGATGGGTAGGTCAGGAGTCCGGGAGAAATTCTCTGGGTTGTTGCCTTTTATGCCAAGAGCTGGATGAAGTGAGAAAGTGAACCAGGGAAGCATTAGAGGCAGGCTACTCAAAGCAGCAGGAACAGCTTGTGCAAAGCCCTTGAGGAGAGAGCAATTAGGTATTTAAGGAATATCCAGAAGTCCAGAAATACTGGAGCAGAGTGAGGAAAGGAGGAACGGTCAGAGGAAAAGATTAAAAGTCACCTAGATTATAATGAACTTTGGACTTTTTATCTCTGGTGTGATGAGAAGCCATTGAAAGTTTTGAGTGAAGGCGTGATTCAGGAGTGACTTTTATGGAGCAGTTAGGTGACAGGGCCAAGAGTGGAGGCAGGAGAGCAGTGAGCCAGCTGTGGTGAGAATTGGGGGAAATTTGGGTAGCCTGGACCAGGTGTGAGGGATGGGGTATCAAGAAGCCATTGGGATAGAAAGATCTGTTGATAGGACTTACTGATGTATTGGGTGTCAGCTATGAAATTTACTTAGGGGAAAATAAGAATTAAAAAATAAATGTATAATATGATATTTACCATTTTAACCATTTTAAGTATACAGTTCAATGGCTCAAGTACATTCACATTGTTGTGTAATCATCCTAACCATCCATCTTCAGAGCTCTTTCATCTTCCCAGGCTGAACCTCTGTGCTCATGAAACTCGGACTCCCCACACCTCACCCCCAGCCCATGACAACTAAAGTTCTTTATTTTTTTTAAATGGATTTTTATTTAGTGAGACTTCTAAGATTTACAGAAAATTTACAAAGATAGCGTAGACTTCTCCCATACCCCTCACCCATAACTTACATAACCATGGTACATTTACCAAAACTAATGGACTAGCGCTGGTCCCTTACTGTTAACCAACTCTAGATTTTATTTGAATTTCATCAGTTTTTCTATCATACTAATGTCTTTTTTCTGTTCTGGGGTCCATGCTGTGATACCCACCACTTTGGATTTAGTGATCATATCTCCTTATTCTCCTCAGGTCCATAACAGTTTCTCAGTCTTGCTTTATTTTCCACCCTTGATAGTTTTCAAGAGTACTGATTGGGTATTTTACTCAGTTGCCTTCAATTTGGATTTCCCTGATGTTTTCCTTGTGTTTAGACTGGCATTAGGGGGTTTTGGAAAAAAGACTGTAAGAGTGAAATGCTCCTTGCCTCATATCATATGTGTGCGATACAGGATGTGAACATGGTTTATTATTGGTGATGCTAACCTGGATCACTCAGTTAAAGTAATGTGATGGTTAATTTTATGTGTCAACTTGACTGGGCCCCTGAGTGCCCAGATAGCTGGTTAGACATTATTCCTGGGTGTATCTGTGAGCATGTTTCCAGAAGAGATTAGCACTTGAATGGGTGGATGGGTAAAGCAGGTGGCCCTATCTGGTGTGGGTGGGCTTTATCCTGTCCATAAGGGCCTGAATAGCACAAAAAGGCAGAGGAAGGTTGGATTTGCTCTCGGCTTAGGACACTGAGCTGGGACATTGATCTTGTACCCTCGGTGCTCCTTGGTGTTCTTTGACCTCAGGGCTTTGAGCTCCACCATTGGCTTTCCTGGGGCTCCAGCTTGCACATGGCAGATTGGCAGGGGCTTCTCAGCCTCGATAATTGCATGAGCCATTTTCTTAAGCTGTTTTATTATACCTATGTATATCTACGTATCTCCACTTGATTCTGTTTATCTGGAGAACCCTGAGTAACACAGGTAGTATCTGCCACATTTCTCCATTATAAAGTTATTTTTCCCTTTCCGTATTCTGTTCTTGGGAAGCGAGTCACTGAGTTCAGCCTATAAATAATGCTTCTCAGTGCTTACATGGTAAAGGGATCTGGCTCCTATAAGTGTTGGTGGGAGTGTAAGCCTTTCCAAAATGCTATTGTGGTAATATGTTTCAAGAACCTTAAATCAATTCTTTGACTCAGGTGTTGCACTCATATGATTCCATCCCATGGAAATAATCAAACATCCATGGAAACATATACATTCATGCATGTTCATTGTAGTGTTATTTGTAATTGGAAAAAACTTCTCAGTAATGCTATGGTTAAATTATGATGTATGGATAGGATAGGGTATTATATATTCATTTAAAGTCATACTTTTCAGAATAATTGACTTGGATTTTGAGAAATGGTCCAAAACTTAATATTAAGCAAATAAATCATAATGCTAACCTATATACAGTACACTTCCAATTTTGTTTATAAAGGTTATATATACATGTATGCACATTTCAAAATGTGTATAGTGGTTATGGTGGGTAATGGAATTACAGGTGATTTTTTTCTTCTGTGTACTTTTCTGTACACATATTTGCTAAAATTTGTATAATATGCATATTTTATCATGAAGAAAATGCTTTTCAAAAGATCTTTTTTACTGATGATAACCTAAGTAGGGCAAAAAATTGGAAATTTACCCTGATATCAGATTGTATATTTCAGATAGATAAAGCATGGAATATTTGGTTCATTTGACATAAACAGAGGTTGATTTTGCCATGAAGCTAATGACACATTATCTCTTGGGCCCCTCTGTTGCACTGGCCCCTTCTGGGGCCTTGGGAAGGGTCCTAGTGATATGCGCATATATATTTCCCTAAAATTTGTCAAAGTAAGATATTTTATTAACCCCGTTAACAGTTGCTGTGTCCTTCCCCTCTGACTTCTCTCCCCCACAGCATCTTTGATTCTTACTACTGTCGTAACAAATTACCACAGACTTCATGGCTTTAAACAACATACATTTATTATTATCTGACAGTTCTGTAGGTTATAAGTCAGAAAATGGGTTTTATGGGGCTAAAATGAAGGTGTCAAGATTCCCTCTGGAAGCTCCTAGGGAGAATCGTACCTTGTGTTTCCCAGCTTCTAGAGTCCACCTGCATTCCTTGTCTGTGTCTCCCTTCCACACTGACCTCTAATCCTGTTAGCTCAGGTCCTTCTTCTGCCTTCCTCCTCTCCTTAAAAGGCTCCTGTGATTACTTTGGACCCACCAATGACCCAGGATAATCTCCCCATCTCAAGATTCCTAATGTAATCACATCTGTAAAGTTTTGCCATGTAAAACAATATATTTACAGACCCTGGGATTAAAAATGGGGCATCTTCGGGAGGCCATAATTCTGCCTACTGAAGTCCCTTATGTCAGGAGATGATGGAATGTTCATGGGCATCTTTGAGGTCTGGATAAGGGAAGCTGAGGTGGGGAACACATTTAGTTTTAGCTGAGTGGTATTATGTGGCTTGCTGTTATTTCTGTGTATAGGTGAGTTGTTGCTAGACTCCCAGAGGAGGAATGGTTTCCAGGAATACTCATATGGTTCTCTGTGTCAACTTCTGATGTCAGGGTGCAAGGCTGGAGGTCATAGTGAGATATGAACATGTGCTTTAGTGTTGCAGTCCAGAAGTATGTGGGTAGTAGGGGAGAAGCAGGTTTTAAATGTACAGAGGCAGAAGCTGATCTGTGGAAAATTCTTCCCACCATTAAATTGGTAAAATTGGAAACAGAGGATTTATTTTTCATTGTAGAATTTATCAGAATCATTATGTCTTGCTGGGCATGTCCCTCACACCTATAATCCTAGCACTCTGGCAGGCCGAAACGGGTAGATTGCTTGAGTTCAGGAGTTCAAGACCAGCCTGAGCAAGAGTGTGACCCTGTCTGTAAAAATACCCAGGTGTAGTGTCGGGCCCCTGGAGTCCCAGCTACTCGGGAGGCTAAGGCAAGAGAATCACTTGAGCCCAAAGTTTGAGGTTGCTGTGAGATTTGACGCCATGGCACTCTACCAAGGGTGACAAAGTGAGACTCTGTCTCAAAATAAAAAAGAAGAATCATTATGTCGTAAGAATCAGAATGTCATAAAGCTATTGCTACCATGAATAGCAAGTGTTTCTGAATAAATCTTCATGCTTTATGTATTCCTATCTTTTTTTTTTTTTTTTTGCAGTTTTTGGCTGGGGGCTGAGTTTGAACCCACCACCTCTGGCATATGGGGCCGGCGCCCTACTCCTATGAGCCACAGGCGCCGCCTGTATTCCTATCATATTAATAGAAAATATAATTTACCATTAGAGGAAATATTAAATTATCTCTCTATTCTCTCTGTAGAAAATGATATTATAAAAATGTCATATGAAAAGCCAATCAAATTTTCTACAGCCAAAAAATGTATGACCCAGGGGTGCTATGAGAGGCATGTCTGGCAGCAAATAAAAATATGTTTTTTGGTTTTTTTGATGTTTATGGCATTTGCTTGATAAATTTGTTTTGGTTTTTTCTTAGTGATTTTTCTTGTTCTAAATAACTGTTCCTTTTTCTACTTCATTTTGCATTTCCTCAAGTAGACTTCTCAGGCCCTATAAACTTGGATCTGCCCTTGTATTTAAAACATCATTTTTTATGTCTATTTCAGTGTAAAGAACTGGCCAAGTCCAAGGCAGAAGTGGCCTGCATTGCAGTGTATGAAACAGACGTGTTTGTCGTCGGAACCGAGAGAGGATGTGCATTTGTCAACGCCAGGACAGATTTTCAAAAAGATTTTGCAAAATACTGTAGGTGTTCATAATTTTATCCTTAGTATTTCATAAATCTTAAACTGTTAGCAGATAAGACCTATGTAATGTTTTCTTCAAAGATATCATAAGCATTCTCCAAAAAATGGTTCTGACACATCTCCTTTGAGTTGGTCTACCAACTGAATAGCTTCTTTTTTTTTATTTGCTTTAAATTATTTTATTGGAATTCTTCAGATAAAATCAGACAGATATACAAGATAAAGTGAAAGGTATCTATCTACTTGTCACATAATAAGTGCCCCCAAATTTCCAGGTGAGTTTTTTTCTCCAATATGACTACAGCTGCTCACACAGGTTAATATGGGAAAGAAGTTCCTAGAATCTGCTCAACACCAGCTAGAGGACATCCTTTGTGACAGCACATTCCTGAAATTTCATAAAAGGAACACATTTTAAAAGAATGTGGTCAACTGGCAGTAAAAACATGAAGGTGGACATGTTGGGAAGCACCAGACAGATGGGAGGCAATGAGTGGATCAGGTGGTTTCAAAGATCCTCAGAGAAAAGCTCAGAGACTCTAGTCCAACCAGGTC
>CAUYPK010063636.1:0-12301 GCA_963574355.1 Loris lydekkerianus | reverse complement strand
CCCCCCCCCCACCCCCACCCCCACTCGTACACACTCCCAACCGACCACCCTCCCCCTTTCCTCCTCTCTTCCCGCCTCCTTTCCACCCTCCGTCCCCCTTTCCTCCTCTCTTCCCTCCTCCTTTTCTACCTCCGTCCCCCTTTCCTCCTCTCTTCCCACCTTCTTTCCTCCCTCTGTCCCCCTTTCCTCCTCTCTTCCCGCCTCCTTTCCTCCCTCTGTCCCCCTTTCCTGTTCTTTTCCCGCCTCCTTTCCTCCCTCCGTCCCCCTTTCCTCCTCTCTTCCCGCTTCCTTTCCTCCCTCCGTCCCCCTTTCCTCTTCTTTTCCCGCCTCCTTTCCTCCCTCCGTTCCCCTTTCCTCCTCTCTTCCTGCCTACTTTCCTCCCTCCGTCCCTCTTTCCTGTTCTTTTCCTGCCTCCTTTCCTCCCTCCGTCCCCCTTTCCTCCTCTCTTCCTCCTTCCTTTCCTTCCTCCATAGCTTCTCACTATGAGGAAATAGTTGTGTCTAGTTAGACGAGATCTTTGCCTTCATGAGGTTTACATCTGCATCAGACTCAGAAACATAAAACTATTCAGGCTGTGTTAGTGAATTGTGGGTGTTGCTTGGTGTGTAAGGCAGGAGAGTTATATTCATCAGATGTCTGGGAAGGATTTTCTGAGCTGGGGAGGCAGGAGCCTTGGGGAGGTCTGAGGGAAGTGCATTCCCAGGAGAGGGAGCAGCAGGTACAAATACCCTGATGGGAGAAGGGTGTGAAGATGGCCCAGAAGGCCGATGCAGGTGAGTGAGGAGGGGTGGGCAGGGGACGGAAAAGAGTCCTGTGGGCCAAAGGAAGGACACTGGCTCCCTCCCTGCAGATGACATGAGGGTGACATAATATGACTTACATTGCAAATGATCCCTTTGGGTCTCTTGGGGAGAAGGTGTTACATAGTGGAGCACACAGGCTGTGGCCATAGACGACGGTGGCTGAGACCAGGGCTTTCGCCAGCCTAACAAATGCCATCAGTATAACCTAAGTCTTTATGCCCTCAATGAATCCCAAACAATAAATTAAAAAAAAAAAAAAAAAAGTGGTTCTGGGATAGGGAATAACTGATGTGTAAGTGAGTAAAAATATTGCTAGTGTGAGGAGATGGAGGGAAGTGAGTAAGGAGCAGGATAGCAAAGACTCCCTCTGTTGGGTGCGTGGGCAGCAGCACACGTGCCCAGTTCCTTGTGCTCTGACGGGTCCTTCACTCCGAGCAGCTCTCCCTGGACGGAGCAGTGAGCTAGTCCGCATTTCACGCCGTAGACAGGAGCAAGCTGTTGTCCAAACTGACAGCTTTGGCGGTTTGTGTGTCTTTCTTCTGTTAGGCAAGAGTTTTCCAAATTGTAGACAGTTTTTTCCTCGTTTTCTTCCAGAAGACCGTAATGGGAATTCCATGGCTTTCTAAGCTTTTATAGGCTCAGCAGTTGAATTATCTCTGTGTCTTGTCAGTGATTGATTTGGTCGGGTTTGTGCGTTTTGATAGCAGTTCCCAGGATCAGGGTTTCCTGAGAATTACGAGGCCTGTTGCTTGCATCAGGTTCTCATGATGGGTCTGTAACTACTGTGTGCCAGGGACTGCTTGTCATGTCTGGACTGTCACATGATGTGAGCAGACAGTGGGGATGCTGGGCATTGTCCTGACCTCTTCGTGACAGGGGCTTGGGTACCCTGAATGTTTGGAGTGACAGGCTGCCCCTCACGGTGCCTGTTCTTCTCTGAGTTCTCTACAGAGTCACTGTCCCATTCTCGCTCTCATAGGACCTGAAGGCGACTCTAAGGCTCTTCTCTGTACTTTCCTAGAGGCAGGATATGAGCAAAAGCAAACAAGTGAATAGAGTGAGTGAGAAGGATCTGGGGTCATCTACAGAGAGGGAGGAAAGCCCCAGGGGTTATCCTGTGAGGAGAAAAGGCAGTTCTGATCTGCAGAGATAACAAGGAAAATGTAAAGGAACTCTGACTTAGCCATCTCATTATCTAGCCCAGACTGGATTACTTCGTCCCTTTCCCAGTTTTGTTAATCAAGAGTAACACGGCTGAGAAGAGAGTTGTAAAGATGAGTGAAGGGTTAGTGACGGGACCTCAGAGGAACTGGAATGATTTCCCTCAGAGACAATGGACTTCCCCTGGGTACAAAGGACGGTCTGCTCTCTGTTCCCATGGAACCCAGGGAAAGGAAATACTGATATGAGGAATATAACTCAAGAGCAAGAGAGAAAAGTGTCTTTTGGCTATTCTGAAGAATTTATGTTGTCTCTAAAATGTTTTAGCTCATCAAAGACCTTTTATAAAAATTCTTGTATCAGTGCTGCCCTCTGGGACGGGGATGCAGTGACGGCCACTGTCCCTGCTGTGCCCTGTAGTATGGAGTCAGGATCCCTAGACAGCAGCGCCTTGCCTCAGTGTCCACTTGCACAAGCCCTCCTGCCTGCAGGGGTAACGTGGGGATGGCCATGTTGTGACGCTGGCTGCCATGTCCCCCTAATTTTATTTTTTATCACAAAGATGGGAAGCCCTTACAAGTTAAGTAAAATGGTGAGAAAAGCAGAGTGCTGTGTGAGTTCAAATAGGCATAGCTGTTCACAGAGTACTTTGATAGGACTGGCATAGTTGAGGAAAACAGTCTTGCCTCCTTTTCTGTAAGCAAGAAAATCTGGCTGGGATGATGGGACCCTCCTTGATGGTGTGGACGTGGAAGGTATATTTTTAGAACTGTTGTAACATAAGGGAGCTTATTTATTTATTTATTTTTTTGCTGTTCAATAAAGTTTTATTTTTCCAAATATACAGTTGGTTGGACTCTGTTCATGCATCTTCACCAGCAGCTGAGGCATCTCCACCCTTGGTATTTCTGGTGTAAATTACTTGAGCTCTGTGCTTTGATAAGGGAGCTTATTTTGATAAAATGTGGTATTCGTGTGTAATTGGTGTTCAGACTTTTAATACTTTCAAGTAATATCTGATTATCAGTGTTGCTGAATTCTTAAGAGAATTTCTCATACCTAAAAATTAAAGTGCTTTGGAGATGTGATTATTAACATGAGCTTTTATTTTGGGTGGCCCAGGGAACAGATGTTGCAAATACTACTCAGGATAACAGAAGCTGTCATGCAGAAGCCGAAGGATAAACAAATAAAGGACTTGTTTGCCCAGAGCTTGGCAGGGTTACTATTTAGGGTAAGTGTTTTTTATTAAAACTCTGCAAATCACACTTCTAGCAAATTAATTTTAATCATTGGGAATTTTAAGAGAAACATTAACTTTAAATTTCTAGAAATCAAATAGGAAATTTTCCTTCTTAGCTTTGTCCGAGGGTTGTAATCTATTTTTTATAATTAGTACTGGGCTTTAAAGCTTTCCTACCTCTCTGCCTTCTACTTCCTCTTTTGATTAGCTTGCGAGTGGTAGGACCTGCGTAGATGACAGGAGCTGATGGCTTGGGATGGGATTGAAAACGTAAGAGCCGCTGGTGTGTTAGACAATTGTATTTGAAGGGGCAAAATGGGGTGAGATTGTCTAGGGAGAGACTGTGTGTCAGAGAGAGAAGAGGTCCATCTCTACAGTCGATGAAGGAGAGGCAACCCGCCAGAGATGTGAAAAAGGATGGCTGGTTAGCTAGAGCGCGGGTGTCCTGGGTGCCTGGGGAAGAGTGTTGGGTAAGAGGAGGGCAGCCAGTTGACTATTAGCTTTGATAAGATGTAAGTGGTTGAGAATGTTCTAGGAGGATGAGCAAATGAGGCTGGACAGTAGAGGTAGCCAGCATAGTGAAGGCTTTAGTGAGGCCTTGGTGAGGAAGGGAAAAGGTGAGGGAGCTGGAGTGGGTGGCATACATGGAGGTGAGGTTTGAGGTGGGCGGTGTGAAGTGTGTTTGCTCACCAGCGGTGTGGGCCAGTAAGGGAAGATGGGGCAGTCTGGGGAGAGAGAGGGTCACTGCAGAAGTAAAGTCCCTGAGGTGGTGGAGAGCTGGGCCCCTTTGGTGCGAGCACAGAGCCAAGGAGATATCTATCTCCTAGATATCCTAGGAGGCGAGCAGGCTGATACCTCAAGCTGCCTGGGGAAGTGGGAGTGTCACAAGGGTCCCAGTGGTGGGAGCCTGCTATGACATTGCTAATATATGTATTTTTTGAAACAGAGTCTCACTTTGTCACTGTCAGTAGAGCACTGTGGCATCACAGCTCACAGCAACCTCAAACTGTTGGGCTTAGGTGATTCTCTTGCCTCAGCCTCCCAAGTAGCTGGACCACAGATGCCCGCTATAACACCTGGCTATTCTTTGGTTGTAGTTGTCATTGTTGTTTGGCAGGCCCCAACTGGATTCAAACCCACTAGCTCTGGTGTATGTGGCTGGCGCTCTCGCTGCTGAGCTACAGGTGCCGAGCCAGACATTACTATTATTTAAAAGGGTCATGGAAGTTATGAAGCATTTCCGAAAGAGAAGAATGTAAAAGAGTTCTGGGAAGATGTGCCATTCTACACAAAGACATCGGTACCATGTGGGAGCCCAACTTTGGATAATCCAGTAGGAGACAGCGTCTTGACCTGGAGGTGACAATTGTAGGCAGGAGAAACTAAGTTCCTCCTCATTTGAACTGAAGGAGGTTGGGAGAATATATATTAAAAACTTATCTAGATATACAGGCAGCACAGGTAGGTGTAGGTGATAAAAAGAGAAATTATTTCTTGCAAACTGAGTATTCCCACTGCAACACAAGATAACTATTCATGTTAATTCTGAGTAATTTGATTGAATGCTCTTGGCTGCATAAAAAAATATATGGGAGGCTATAGAAATAATTGGCTACCTGAATACATAATTACTTTTATACTGATAGCCTTGCCTAGTATATTGGACATATGAAGTGGCCCTGTACATTTGCATGACCAACTTTGCTTTGCTGTTGCCAGGAGGGTGGCACTGACCACTGCTTTGCTCTCTGCGTGGACATACGGACACTGTGCTTACTAGGTTTGCTCAGGGAGGTGTCTCATCATTGGCGACCTCCCCAACTCCCCGTCCCAGGGCTGCCAAGTGGACATAAGCTAAAGCCAGTCTCACACTGGCTGGTGTGTGGGCCTCATTCCAGCCAATTGCCTGGCCTTGCATCTGTTGTGTGTGTTGGAATTAGAACGACAACTTGTCACAGAATTAAATAGTCTATTCTGGAGTTGCGTTTTTGTTTGGTTTTTGGAAAAACAAATTTTCCTCATGAATGGAGAAATTTTGTCAGATCTTACTTGAAGAACTTGAACATTAGTTTTGAATACATAATTACTAATGATTTTGATGTCATTGTTATTAGTTTGACAGTGATTATATAGATCAAAAATGATGCTTAAATTAAGAACCATCATAAAGTATTGGAGAGAGGATGAGCTCTTTGGAGTTAGACATGTTCTGTGTTTTGATCCCAGCTCTGCCACATCCTGGCTGTGTGGCCTGCAGTGCACGACTTCATGTTCTGAGTCTCCCCTAACCTATCACAATCAGGAGAGGACATCTTCCTGCCCTGCAGGGCTGTCCTCAGTGTCAGAGTGGACTCACTGGGATTTAATGATAAACCTGTTGACCTCACAAGTCCTTATGTGAGTTATAGGAGGGGAGGAGAGGGTAAAGATGTGGCTGGGTCTGCCAGGCTGTCAAGTAGGCATCAGCTTGGTGCTATTCACAATGAAAACGTGCAGTCGGATCATTCATTTGGTCACGTAAACTGTCTAAAGTGGCCAGATAGGGGCTGGGTGTGCCAGCTCACGCCTGTAATCTAGCACTCTGGGAGGCTGAGGCAGGTGGATCACCTGAGCTCATGGGTTGAAAAGCCTGAGCAAGCGCAAAACCCAGTCTCTAAAAATAGCTGGGCATTGTGGAGGGCACCTATAGACGCAGCTCCTTGGGAGACTGAGACAAGAGAAGTGCTTGAGCCCAAGAGCTGGAGGTTGCTGTGAGCTGTGACGCCACAGCACTCTACTGAGGGTGATAAAGTGAGACTCTGTCTCAAAAAATAAATAAATAAATAAACGACCAGATACTTTTTTTTTTTTTAAATTAAAAACACAGACTATTAAAGGGGACAGAAATTTTAAGTTGCTATTATCTTTTTATCTTTTTCTAGTTTTTTCTTTAGTGTTTATTTCTCTGTGAGTAGATTATTTGGGTCAGCAAATTTTCTTCAAATGATGGTTGAGTTTGACTAGTTTTAAATATTTGCCATATAGTTGTGATTGCCCTAAATAATGTTTTAGTCAGCAGTCGTGCTGCATATAACCTATGCTTGATATTCTGAAGGTGTATCAGGAGACTATACTCCTGTTTGTGATAGCCTTACTTTAAAATTTCACAGTACCCTTAATGTGAGTAGAGGGGTAGGGAGTGGTTGGTTAGCAAATGTTCATAAGAAAAGGAGTTAAGATTGTTTTTTTATTATACAGCTTGTGTGCCAGGACGTATCTGACAAAATGCTGGATGTCAGTGCTGAAGAACCGCTAGCCATGCTTTTATCTAGTTTTAGTTTTAGTGAGAAATGTGAGCTCTAGTGAAAAACCAAGTCAGTACAGAACCCCTGGAGCTTTATCTTTCTCTTTGACTTTCAGAAAATGGTAATTGTGCCTTCATGTTCAAACATGGCACCCCTCAGCCCCTGTCGCGACCCCTTGGCACCGGTCTCGGTCGCCACAGGAAGGAACCAGGCGTGACACGGATTAGAAGTACAAGCTTGCGGGAGGCAGCTAACCTTAGTTGCAGGGTGGCCCCGAGCCCCCTCCGCAACCGCTATTTATTAAGGTTATACACAGCAGGTGTGGAGAGTTAAGGTAATTACGTACGGGGGCTGCATGCCTAAGGATTGCCACGTGCTCTTTTCTCACGTGTTCTTTCCCCACAGCCCTCATGAAGAAGTACTAAACATCAGTGTTTATCACATGCTTACTAGTGAGTGACCGATCTTATCTCATTCCGGAACACTGCGTTACTTGGGGCATTGCCCCCAAGTCACAAAACGTCTCTGGGCTTGCCAGGAGACTGTCCTGTTCTCAATGTGTCCTTTCAATGCGATTAAGAATCAGTGACTGTCCTTTGCAAGCATGGTGTCCGTTCCTCTACAGTCTCCTCAACTGTATTTTATAGTTTTGCTCTGTGTACAGATAGTGTCAATTTTGAATTATGATTCAGTTTCATCACGTGTTGGTTTGGATGCATGTTAATGATATTTGCTGAGATGAATTTTATAAGCTGACAGAATTCCTTCTGTCATTATTTTATACTTTATACTTCAATAAAGTGAAGCCATTACAAGATTCCCAGTGTAGTGCGTCTGATTCCACCCAGACGTCCGGCGTGGTTCCTGAGGCCAGCGCTGTATCCAGACAAGACCAGAGCCCCACAGTGGATTAGAAGTTGACCTTCCCCTCCTGCCCTGCTAAGATTATATTTACTGGTCTAATATTTATTAATTTTATTGTGTATATCTACTTTATGGTAATGGGCTCAAACTCATTTTGAAAATAAGAGAGTAAACAATAGACAGAAGATGGCATTTTAGTCATAATATGAGTATTTAATAAGGTATTAATAATAAAATTACTTTCTGTCATTGTTCTTAATTATCACAAAATCCATTCGTGGTGGTGTTAGATTTTAAAATACAAGTGGTTAAAATCTTTTTTCAATGGTCCTTAGCACTACAACTAGTTACACGGACAACCTACAAGACAATTATGCTCATATACCGGGCATTTCTTTACCTTGAAACTGTCCCATTTCTTATTTCTGCTGAAATACTCCATATCTATATCCAGACTTAACCATTTTAGTTCTGATTTAACATTTTTACCTTTTTAAAAAGTGAGATAGCTGTGAATTGAAGCACAGAGACCAGGTGAATGGAGAAGAGCCACTTTAAATGTGATTTCCCAAGTGGGCAGAATAGGCCTGCCTAAGTGTGGACTGATTTCTGTTTAACAAAGTTTTATTGGGTCTGTGGTAAAGGAAAATATCTTTAACATAACAAGAAAGTTCCTTTTTTTAAATCTACATATAATTTGGGGGAAAATTACGAAGCTAATTCATCACCCCTGGTACAACTCACAACAGTGGGTGCCTGTTTACATCTGGGTTGTTCAAAGAAAGGTACTTGGAAGTGGCACCTTGCCACAAGCGTTGTCTCTGACAACAGACTAACCAGGGGTTTACAAGGACTCTGGATAGAAGGATCACTTTCTGTAAGGTTAGGAAACTATTTGGGGCTAATTTGAGATGAATGTGGCTATGTGGTTATACAGAGTCATTTCTTTTAGGGGACATATATTTTGATTTGAACTTTAAAGGATATGGAGTATTTTAGCCGAAATAAGAAATGGGACAGTTTCAAGGTAAAGAAATGCACGGTATATGAGCATAATTGTCTTGTAGGGTTGTCCGTGTGACTAGTTGTAGTGCTAAGGACCATATGACTAGAGGAGGGACACAGAAGGGAATAGACTGGTAAGGAAGGAGTGATAGGTGCCCCGGGGGGAGCTGCAGGAACCATAGGATGCTCCCTAGAGGGCGGGAGGTGACGGTGGGTAGTCAGGACACCTTCTCACAGGAAGCAATGTCCAAATTGTGACTTGAAGAATGACTAGGAGGTACAAAGGTAAAAAGGAGGGAAGGAAGTCTGTGTAAAGGGCAGGGGCAGGAGCAAGCAGGTTGAGGAACTGAGGGAGTCTCATGGGGAGAAACTGAACTCTTCTTCCTGGGATGCTGTAGTGTAGCTGCCTATGGGGTGTGCAGGTAGACAGATGAGGAGACCAAGAAAGAGACCAGGCTGGACATGGATATTCAGAGGGTGTCGGCATGCAGAGGATAGGAGTGGAGACCAAAACCCCAGCAGAAGCTGGAGCAGGAGGAAGCCAGAGCAGGCCGTAGCCTGGGACATGGGAAGTGGAGACGGAGAGAGTGTGGAACACTCTTTCAAGAAGTTTGCCTATGGAAGGGGACGGAGAAGGACTGTAGCTCGAGTGAGAAGTCTGGGTTCAAGGGAAGTTTTTTGTGTTTTTAAGATGAAGAAGAATTGGAAGATATTTAAATGGTGATGGGAAGGAGGATAGGTTGGAGGGAGAGGTGGGGTCAGTATCAGTAGAGGCACAGCGATTCCAAGGAAGAGGTCAGAGCAGGGAACCAGCACAGAAGCCCCCTTGGATCACGGCCCACAGCTGGAGGAGAAGCTGGGCGGATGTGGGAAGAGCAGGGGTTGAGGGCAGTCTCATTTAGTGGGCTCTGTTTCCTCCAACTCTGTAGTGAGTCTGCATAGTAAAAATTAGGAGTGGGTGGGTTGGAAGTTTTCATCTAGAAGAGGAAGTTTGAAATAGCCACTGTGGAGAGTTAGGAAAAAAGTCAGGAAGCAGAATACTTGTACAGGGGACTTTGTCCTCCCTCTGATTGTGGCCGGAGCCAGCCACAGACAGTAGGTAATACTGAATCAATAACTTTGTTCATAATAACTATTTTCACCAGAGCCCAAATCCTGATTACAATAGGTCAAATGGATTTTGAGAAATTAAAAGAAAAACAGCATCCAAAGGCACTTTTTATTTTAAAATTTACTTTATTAATAGTAATTAAAATTATTTCATGAAAAATCATACTTCTTCTTCTGAATGTGATTGGGTTCTCCTGTTGGTTTGTTGGTTTCAGACACTCATCGTGGCTTGGATCCGTGCAAACCTCTTTGTGTACATTTCTCGAGAGCTCTGGGATGACTTTCTCGGCGTGCTGTCCTCCCTCACGGAGTGGGAGGAGCTCATCAGTGAGTGGGCCAGCATCATGGACTCCTTGACAGCAGTGCTCGCCAGAACGGTCTACGGTGTAGAGTTGACAAACCTACCTCTGGATAAATTAAGTGAACAAAAAGAGAAGAAGCAGCGAGGCAAAGGTATTTCCACTCTTCCAGAGTAACACCTGCTGTCTGGGGTTGGGGAGGAATGCGTCTTTATATGTGTAAGCAGTTAATGCATGAACTTTTATAATGAACTGAACCAACTACACAGACAGAGTCTTTTTAATAATGGTGTCAACCTGTGTCTCATAACACTGTCCTTTAATGAGGCTGATAAATTTCCAAAGAGGAAAATGAAAGGGAAATAGTGGCAGTAGCAGTGATGGTAACAATAACGGCTATAATAATGGCTAGTGCTTTGTACGTGCCAACTCTCTTCACCCATCTGATAACCTAATCAAGCACATGCTGTTAGATGTGTTATCCCCGTGTCACTGACAGAGCACACGGACTTTACAGTGATTGCCTTATTCACGGTCATATAGTTGAGAAGTGGTAGAGCCAGCAGTCAAGGCCAGACAAGTTCAGCTCAAGAAGCTGCACTGCTAAGGCCTGTTCTGTTGGATTCCTGGGAACGTTGTGGACAAGTTCTGAATGCTTCAGACAGGAGCCCTTCTGGCTTTGTTGTGTTTCTGGGTAAAATTGTTTTAAGACCAGGAGTCTCAAATGGAAGTGATTTTTCAAGGCAGAGGACACCACTGAGAGGTGGTTTCTCCTGGGAATGGCAGTTTGGCACCCCCTGTCTTTCTTATTGCTCCTAAGGACTGTGACGTGGTCCTTGGGTTAAGTCATTTGTACTTCAACTTGTTCTGTAAAGATTTGAGGCAGCTTATGGAAATATATAAGATATAGTAGATCAAATGTAAACAGAAGTAGGGGCAGAATGCGTGGCAGGAGCCTGGGAGATGGTTCTGAAGCTGAGATGCATGCCTTAGGGCCCTGTGTGGGAGGGTCCAGCGTTGCCTTTGACTTTGATCTTCGCACATTATGTTAAACAGAATCACAGAGTAGTAAGTAAGTTAAAAAAAAATTCCTCTTAGGTGGTATGTAGCTTTTTTGGTTCCTGAGACCTGGGAGGAATATCTCCTTCAAAGCCTGATAAAGAATATACACTGCTTATTGTACTGGGCTACACACTTCAATAGTAACCTTATTATAAACAGTATCGGTTTGATTTGCTGTGTAACAGATTGCTGCAAATTTCGTGCTTAACATAACAATTATTGATTTAGATGATGATTTTATGATATGACAGTGTGGGTTGGACTCAGCTGGTCAGTTCTTCTGTTAGACTTACCTGGATTCACGTCTGTGTTTGTGGTTAGCGTGGGCCAGGAAGCTATCAGGGAGGGAGCTTACTCCTGGGACTGGCTGGCTGTGTTTCACCTGCGGGCAGGCTAGCAATGGTTTTGTTCACAGGGTAGCTCAGAGTTCCAGGAGCAGTGAAAGGGCAGATTTTCAAGTGCATTTCAAGTCTCTCCCTGTTCAGTGTTACTACCAAATTCAGTCTCATGAGAAGCTTAAAGTCAGTGTGGGAAGGACAAAGCGAATGTGGATTTGGGGAAGTGCCAACAATTATGATGATGAATTATAACCATATTGACGTGTAATTAATGTGACTGATTTCTTATAATACCTTCATTATGGTCTGAGAATGGCCAGAGTACCAGTTAATAAAAGCAAGTTAGTCAGAAGCCAAACAAAGCCGTGTAAGTACCCGGCATTCCAGGGGAACAGTTTCATCCTAGTTTAGATTTAGACTATCTAAAGAAGTTCTTTCCTAACATATTTTTTAGCAGAAGATGCTTTTTCTCCCTGGCTGAAGTTGTACAGAACCCCTAACAAACTGTGAGATAGGACTATTGGGGTTGAAATAGGAGCATGGAGCCCAAAGCCTTGGCCCTTGGCCCCCATGTTGTTCTCTTTACAGCTCTGAATGCCTCTGGGTGGACCAGGGGCCTGACGGGATCCAGATGCTCCTAAACAGGAACTGGGACCCTTGAGACCGTGGTTCTCGGCCCAGAGGAGAAGCTCCCTGTTTTAGGCTGGAGAAGGAGAGGACCTCCGTCCTCTTGAAATTCGTGTAACCCACCACACACAAGCCAGTACAGACACGTGCATGCACACGTGTGCACACCTCATGTGGACACCCCCACATGTGCTCCCCACCACCCTGCAGCATTCTCCCCTTCTCAGTGTGCAGGCGCCGATTCATGCAGCGACGCAGACTTGTCTCAGGATAGCAAACACCTTGGAAAGCACTGTTTTCAAAGTAGTACGGAACAAACTGTTTAATTATTGACCAGGACAAATATTTCAGATTTATTTTGCTTTATTCCAGGGGTGGCGAACAAGGTAACAAAAAACACCTGACTGAGCATGTTATATTATGTGTTTAATATATTATTGTTAAAATTATATGCTTTTGTGTGAGTGTTTGTCTGTTTTGGCAGGTCACTGCGTGGTGTGGCTCT
>CAUYPK010063635.1:0-10732 GCA_963574355.1 Loris lydekkerianus | reverse complement strand
TTACACTCCAGACACACCATGGTGCACATATGTTCTTTCTTTTGGGGACCCTTCATCTACTTTTCCATTACAAATATCATTTCCTTAGACAAAGCTATATTTCTCTTTGATATATTCATAAATAATTTTATACTAGTCCTTACTAATAAATAAATGTGGTGCATCTTACAATGGTATATGTGAAACTTAGTAAATGTAGAATGTAAATGTCTCAACACAATGACTGTGAAATTACCAGGAAGGCTATGTTAACCAGTGTGATATAAACATGTCAACCAGTCTGTGAAACTAATGTATGATGCCCCATGATCATACCATTGTACATAGCTATGATTTAATTAAAAAAAAATATTTTTACTTATGAAGGTATGCTGATGGTATCATAGTTATATATAAAATGGGAATATCCTTATCTTTCATAAAATCACACACTTAAATATTAAAAAATGAAATATGTCATCTAGGGTTAGCTTCAGTATCATTGGGATTTGAGACAAAGGCAATAGGGAAGGGGGTGGGTAAAAAAAAACTAGCATGTCTGTGATAAAGGAGTTTTATTACAAATGGGTATGTGAGGATTCATTTTATTCTCTCTGCTTGTAATTTTTATGATATAAAGTTGAAAATACAAAAATATAGTTGTCTGCTATTAAGAGTGGGAGAAAAAGCATGAAACAAGATCTCAGCGACTAAATTAGTAAAGTGTAATGTTAAAAACATCTACTCATTTCAAAGGGTAGTAATGATGTTGTATCATAATTTAGTACCCACCAACCTAGTACTAGAAAACATGGATAATATAAACATGCCATAAGATGTTTACCATAAGATCTAAACTGATGGTGAGAATGTAGGGAATTGTCAGATCCAAATGACAGTCACTCTATGAAGACTTTCACAAAAATGTAGAAACATTCTAAGGTAAGATTATGAAATTTGCATCTCTACTTATTTGTAAGGATAGTTTTTGTTTGTTTGTTTTTTAAATCTTGAGCCTTTACAATAAAAAAAAAAGAACACTGGCAGATTTTATGCATTATTCACACATTACATCTTATTTATAGTTAAATAAAGTTCTCACTATTTGATTATTTTACTAGAGAATTTTCCCTGAAGGTGTGGAGTGGAAGAGAGATAGAGGAAAGCAAGGGATGAAGGACAAAAAATAATAAAGAGAGCAAGCAAATGAGAGAGAGGAATTGTAGTAAGGAAGAATAATGTGAGGAAGAGGTGCAGGGGTGAAGGTAGAAAGGGAACAAACAAAAAATGACCAAAATTGGTGGCTGAAACCTATATTCCTAGCCCGGTGGCAGGCTAAGATGAGTGGAATTTTTGAATTAGGGGGTGCTGAGAAAGAACTGGGAAGAATCAGCCCCTGTCTCTACTGAAATGTGAAAAAAAAATCTAAGCATTTATACAGGCAGCTGGATTTCTAGCCCCATGGGAGTCTCAGGTAGGTGGATTGCCCAAATTTTGGAGTTTGAATTGCTCTTATCTAGTCTTAGGCCATGAAATACTGGTCTGGGAACACATGTCAACTGTATCTCAAAAATACTCATATACATATATATGTGCATTGAAACCAACAAACCAACCACCAAATATCTTCATTTTCTAAAAAGACCAGAATTACCTTGATAGTTCAAAAAAAGTAGGCATGTATAAGATCTGTGAAGCTTTGACCAAATTGAGGCTTTAGACAGGCATCATAAATTTTAAGTTTCTCACAAATGGATTTTTTGAGGTAGTTGGCAAAAGGGGTCCTTGAAATAGCATTGAATTTAAGTGACTCCATCCAGTTTTGTCTGCTGTAATGCAGCTTATTTCACACTTCTGTACAAAATCTGAGCCGTAGTGTCAACCTACTTCCAGGAAACGCAACTGTCAATAGAGTCAATAAGGTGCAAAGGGGAGAATACTTTTCTGTCTGTGGATGGAGTTCTATGAAGTGTTGTGGTACAAACACTTGAGGAACAGCAGCTGAAATAAGAAAATAAGGCCACTTAGTATCTATGACTACAAGGATGGAACCCAGGACATTAAAGGATAAAGTCACAACATGGTCACCATGGGTGATATCACAATGGATATTGCCTTGGGTTGCCATTTTCAAGCTTAGCCTTATTCCTGGTAGGCATATGTAGTGGCTGTCCTGGTGTGTAGTTGGGTTGAAACTATTACAAAAGAGTGGTTTTATTTTTTTCACACTCAATTTCTGCATCCTAAGTTTCTTTGTATATATGGCAAAGGGATTCAACAACCCTTCCTTTTCTTTTCAAGTCATTAATTAGTAAACAAATGGAAGAATGCAATTTACACCTACTACTGTCCTGAGACGTTGTAGACCAAGAACCAGAGCCCATCAATTAGACAGTGATTTTATCCACCTAACAGGTACACCACACAATTCTCAGTTATACTTAAATGATGTTTTACTTATTTCACTAGCATAGGCTAGTTTGAAAAGGTAGGTGTCTCAGTGAAGGTCCTTACTCAACATCTGGTTAGTCAATGTGTCCAGTAATGAACTCTATACCTGCAGTTATTTATGATGACCATGGGAGATATTAGCATATTGGGAATATTTCAACATTCCTGTCCTCAGTTCTATGGGTGTCAAACGTTTTGGCTTCTCTTGCCACATAGAAAATAAAAGAATTATGTTGGACCACTTGTTCATTACACAAACAATAATGAAACCTGATAAGCAAAAAACAAATCCATGCATACTTGTGTTGATATCTGCCACTACAGATATGCAAATCAGTCATGACACACTGTCTATGAGTTCTAGTGGCCTGAAGATTGGACACTATTCAAAGCTCCTGAAAAGATTATTTCTTAACTTGAGCTCAATACCATTTGTCATACATGACTAGAATATTTTGATGCCCTTTCAGTCCAAGGTAGGTTGATTCCCAGGAGTAGTGACAAGGCTGAGCAAAACCAATGCACTCTCAGCCCCAATCTCTCCCCTGGTTTCTACTAAGTTGAAAAAGTAGCAACACATTGTGCCACTTATCTATAGTTCTAGATAATTCAGAGGTTGATGAAAGAGAACTCCTTCATCCCAAAAGGTGGATTTTGCTGTGTGCTTGGCTGAGATCATGACACTCAGGCAACAGTGCGAGAATGTTTTATGATTAAAAAAAATAATAATAAAAATAACAAAGAGAAAGAGAGAGGAAAAGAAAGAAAAAAAAAGAAGAAAAAAATAAAACAAGAAACGGAAAAAGGAAAGAAAAAAAAAGGAAAAGAAAGGAAAGGAAGAAAAGAACAGGGAAGGGTAAGGAAGTGAATGTAAAGGAAAGAAGAGGAGAGGGAGAAAGAGTGAAAGAAGGAAAGAGAGAAACTAAGTAAAAAAGAAAGACAGAGGAAAGGAAAGATAATACAGGAAAGAAGAGGAAGAATAGACAACAAAAAAGAAATAAAAAAAATGAAAGAAAGAGGAAAGTAAAAGAGGGAAAGGAAAGAGAAGGGAATGGAAAGGAAAGGAAGAAAGTGAGAGACAGACATACAGAAAGAAAGAATGAAAGAAAGAAAGAAAGAAAGAAAGAAAGAAAGAAAGAAAGAGAGAGACATGGAGTTGGAACTTACTCTCCTCATCATAGTATGTCAGGAATAGAAGGAAAATATTCAATGTACTCAGTCCTACTGTGAAAACAACGTATAAAGACCCACACTTTTGTATGAAAGCTATAACCCAACAAAAGCCCAAGGTGAAGGAAAAAGTAGATGGGGAGGAGAATGATGAGGATGGGTAGAGGAAGGGTAGTTTGTGGGATCCCACCGAAGGTGTGTTTTACAAGTGTACATGTTAAATCTTCAAATTGTACAAGATAAATGTCTTAACACAATAACACAATAACTAAGAAACACACATGAAGGCTATGTGAACAAATTTGATACAAGTATTTCAAACTATATATAGAACAGCACTTTGTATAACAAAATCGCATAAATGTACACAGCTATGATTTACAAGAAAGAAAGGAAGAAAGAGAGAGAAAGAAGAAAGCAAGAGAGAAAGAAAGAAAGAAAAAAAAGACATAAAGAAAGAAGGAAAGAATATATGAAAGCAAGAAATGAGGAAAGACAGAAGGAAGACAACAAAGAGAGAGAGCAAGAAAGAGAGAAAGAAAAAAAAGTCAGGGAAAGAAAGAAAGAAAGGAAGAAAGGAAGGAAGGAAGGAAGGAAGGTAGGAAGGAAGGAAGGAAGGGAAGGAAGGAAGGAAAAAAAAAAAGAGAGAGAGATGTGAAGGTGGAACATATTCTTCTTAGCAAAGGATTTCAAGAATGGAAGAAAGTATCCAATTTTCTTAGCCCTTCTGTGAAACCTATAAAGAAGAAGCCACTCATGCTTTAGTATAAAATAAAAAAACCAAAAACAACTCAAAGTGAAGGGGACACAGAAGCCAGAGTGTAGAATGGAGGATGGGTGAGGGGAAAGTAATTGGTGGAAACACACCTAATATGCATTTTACAAGGGTACATGATAAATATGCAAAGTGTAAAATATAAATGGCTTATCACAAGAACTAAGAAACAGTGATGAAGGCTATGTTCACCAGTTTCATGTAAGTACTAAAAAATTATATCTAAAACCAATACATTGTACTTCATAATTGCATTAATGTACCCATGATTACATTAAAAAATAAGGAAAGAAAAAGAAGCACAAGAAAGAAGAAAAGAAGAAAAAGAAAGAAAAAGGAAAGGAAAGGAAAGGAAAAACATCATCATCATCATCAACAACAACAACAAAAACAAAACAAAAAGTAAGATAAGGTAAGGCAAGGAAAAAGATGGGAAGAGAAGTGATAGGAAGGAAAAGGAAAGTAAGTGAGACAAGAAAAAGACATACAGAAAGAAAAAAAAAGACAGAAAGAATAAAAGAAAGAAAGAAAAAAAGAAAGAAAGAAAGAAAGAAAGAAAGAAAGAAAGAAAGAAAGAAAGAAAATAGTGAAGAAAGGAGAGAAAGAAAGAAGGAAAGAAATAAAGAAGACATGAAAGCGTCAACCCAGCAACAGCCTAAGGTGAAGAAAGAGGAGTGAGAGGCTGGGGGGGAGAATGGGTGAAGTAAAGGTAATTGTTTGCACCACACTAATTGTGCATTGTACAGCAATACATGTTAAATATGTGAGTTGTAGAATATAAATGTCATATCACAAGAACTAAGCAACAGTGGTGAAGGATATGTTAGCAAGGTTGATTTATAAAATAAAAATAAAGACTGTAGGAGCCAATTTTAAGAGAGGCAGAAGATTGGTACTGTGGATGTTACACATTTCACTCTATGTATATACTGCTGTTATCTCTAAATAAGCCTTAAACTGCTACAAATCAAATCACTTATAATTCTGTCAACTAAAGATAGATAAAGCTACCATACTGGCATGTTTCTTTCTTTGGGGATTTATTTTTCTGAGCACTTTTAACATAGTGAAGTTATGTTAAATTATATGAAATTACCACATATTTTCACTTCATATTAAAAATGATCTCTCAAAAAAATAATATTTCTAAAGGTATATAGAACCAGCATATTGTACCGCACAATTGAATTAATGTATACATCTACAATTTTTTGAAAAGAAGAAAGAAGAAAAGAATAGAAGGAAGAGAGGGAGGCAGGAAGGAAAAAAGAAAGAAAGAAGAAAAGAAATAAAAAGACATGGAGGTGGAACATATTCTTCTTAGCAAAGATTTATCTCAAGAATGAAAGAAAAATTTGCAATATACTCAGACCTACTGTGAAACCTATATAGAAACACCCACACTTTAATATGAAAGCTACAACCCAACAAGAGCCCAAGGTGAAGAAAAAGGAGCAAGAGGGTGGGGGGGGTGGAAGATGGGTGAAGGGAGGGTAATTGTTTGCACCACACCGATTGTGCATTTGACAAGGGCACATGTTAAATATGTGAATTGTAGAATATAAATGTCATATGACAGGAACTAAGAAACTATGTTAAGAATTTTGATGCAACTATTTTGAATTATATATAGAACCATGATGTGCCCAATAATTGCATTCATGTATACATCTAAGATACATTAAAACAAAAGAAGGAAAAAGAAAGAAATTAAGAACAAAAGAAAGGAATAAAGAAAGAAGAAAAAAAGGAAGGAAAGAAGGAAAAAAGTAAGAAAGGAAGGAAGGAAGAAGACATGGAGGTGGAACATATTCTTAGCAAAGTATCTCAAAAATAGAAGAAAAATATCCAATGTACTCAGGCCTACTATGAAAACTATATAGAATCACCCATATTTAATTATGAAAGCAACACCCCAAGGTGAAGAAGAAAGAGAAGTGAGAGTTTAGGGGAGAGGACAGTTGAAGAAAGAGTAATTGTTTGCACCACAGCAATTGTACATTTTACAAGGGTACATATTAAATATGTAAATTGTAGAATATAAATGTCATATCACAAGAACTAAGAATTAGTGGTGAAGGGCATGTTAATGAGTTTCATGTATTTCAAATTGTATATAGAACCAGCACATTGTACCCTGTAATTTCATTAATGTACTCATCTAAAATTTAATAAAATAAAGAAGGAAATAAATAAATGAAAAAAAAGAATATAAGAGATAAAGAAAATATAAAAGAAAGATAGAAAGAAAGAAAGAAAGAGAAAGAAAGAAAGAAAGAAAAAGAAAGAAAGAAATAATTTAAAAAGAAAGTAAGGAAGGATAGAAAAAATAGGAAAAAAAGGAAAGGGAAAAAGAACAAAATAGAAATGAAAGATAAGTTAAGGAAAGGTAAGGCAAGGAAAGTGAAGAGAAAAAAAAGAAAGATGAAAGAAAGAAAGAGAGAGAGAAAGGAAGGCAAGAAGAAGAAAGAAGAAAAGAAAGAGAGAGAAAGAAAGAAAAGAAAAGGAAAAGAGAAAAGAAGGAAAGAAAGAGAGAAAGAAAGAGAGAGAGAAAGGAAGGAAGGAAGAAAGGAAGGAAAAAAGAAAGGAAGGAAGGAGAAAGAAAGAAAGAAAAAGAAAGGAAGAAAGGAAGAAAGAAAGAAAAAAGGAAGAAATGAGGTAGGAAGGAAGGAAAAGATAGAGAAGTGGAACATATTTGTTTTAAGAAAGTATCTCGAGAGTGGAAGAAAAATAACCCATGCATGAAAACTACAGTAAAACCAATATAATAACGCCCCCACTTCAATTTAAATGCTATAACCTAACAATGACGCCAGGTGAAGAGGAAAGATAAATGTAAGTGTAGGGGGAAGGCTGGTTTAAGGGAGGATAATTGGTAGCACTACTCTGATTGTGCATTTTGCAAGGCTACATGTTAAATATGATAATTTTAGAATACAAATGTCATATTACAAGAAATAAGAAACAGTGGTGAAGGCTATGTTAATCAGTTTGATGTATTTCTAATTGTATATAGAATCAGCACATTGTACCCCAGAATTGCATTTATGTTCCCAGCTATTATTTGATTTAAAAAAATAAAAAAGAAAATGAAGAAGGAAGGAAGGAATGAAGGAGAAGAAAGAAAATAAAAGAAAAAAAAGGAAAGGATAGGAACAAAAAGAACAGTGAAAGGGAAGGGAATGGAAGGAAAGGGAAAGTAAAGGAAGTGAAGGAAACGTAAAAGAAAGCATGAAAGAAAGGAAGGATGGAAGGAAGGAAGAAAGGAAAGAAGAAAAGAAAGAAAGAGCGAGAGAGAAAGAAAGGAAGAAAGAAAGGAAGAAAGAAAGAAAGAAAGAAAAAAAGAAAGAAAGAAAGAAAGAAAGAAAGAAAGAAAGAAAGAAAGAAAGAAAGAAAGAAAGAAAGAAAAGTGGCACAAATGGAACAATTTTTTTTCTGTCTGGGGATGGAGGGCTTAAAAGTATCCTGGTCCAAACACTTGAAGGACACCACTTTGAGTAAGCAGAAAAGACCACTTTGTATCTTTGACCACAAGCCTGGATCCCAGGACATTACAAGATGAAGTCACTACATGGTTACCGATGACATCGCAATGGGCATTGCCCTTGGTTACTATCTTCAAGTTTAGCCTTATTCGTGATAAGCATGTGTAGAAGCTGTCCAAATTTATTGTTGTTTTTGTGCTTCTTCTCGTTGTTGTAAGGTCTCAAACTGTTACCAAAGAGTGGGATTTTTTTCTCCACTCTCAATTCTTTCTTCCTGAAGTTTCTTTGTATCTGTGGCCAAGGGATTCCACAACCCTGTCTTTCCTTTTCAAGTCATGTATTTATAAGCAAATGGAAGGATGTGGTTTACCCATACTGCTGCCCTGGGATGTTGTAGACCAAGAACCCAAACCCAAACCTGAGACCATATTTCAAAGACGTGACAGGTAGGTCACACCGTTCTTAGTATCTAATTTCGTGGTTTTTAGTTCTCTTTTTAGAATAGGCATGTTTGGCAAGGTAGGTGTCTCACTGAATGTCCTCTCTTGACATCTGGTTAAGCACTGTGTCCAGTAGTAAACTATATAGCTTTAGTTATTTATGATTATCATGGGAAATATCAGCCTATCTTGAAATTTCCAATATTCCTTACCTCAGTGCCAGGAGTGTCCAACCTTTTGGCTTCTCTTGCCACATAGAAAGTAGAAGAGTTGTGTTGGGTCACACGTTTAATATAAAAACACTAATGAAACCTGGTTAGCAAAAGAGAGATCTGTGCATAATTGTAGTGATATCTGCCACCACAGATACACAAAACAGTTCTGACATAATCCCTATGTGTAACAGGGACCTCAGGAGTGGACACTCTTTAATGCCTCAGATAAGGCCATTTCTTAAGTAGAGCTCAATTACTTTTGTCTCGCATGACTACTATATTTGTAGGCTCTGGCAGGCCATTGTGGCCTGATCCATTGAGCTCAGGTGATGAATGACCAAAAGTGAGACATCTTCACCCCAGATATCTCATCCGGTTTATATGAAAATAGAAAAGTAGCCAAGCCATGTGTTACTTCCCTGTAGTTCCAGGCATTTCACAGGCTGAGGCAGGAGGATCACTTCCGGCTTAGGCCATTACACTCAAGCCTGGGCAAAATAGTGAGAGTCTGTTTCATGAAAAAAAAAAAAAAAAAATTAGGCACAGTTTCCAGGAGCCACACAGTACAAGGACAGGTCAGTAGGCAGATGGTATAGGGGAATACATAGAGGAAAAGTTTTATTGTGGTCTCTGTGGGGAAGGACAAATAAGTCAGGACAAGCAGGTTTGGGATTGGTTCCTTGGTATATTATCAATTAATCTGAAGGTTAGGGGTTGTTTAGAGATGTCTGGTCTCTGGCTTTGGAATGACTGGGGCAAAGGAATATTTGCCCAGATTGAAAGAGCCCTACAGTGGGCAGTGTTTGTTGCTCAAAAGAGTAGGATGCTGGCCCCATATGCTGGAGATGGTGGGTTCAAACCCAACCATGAACAACAACTGCAAAAAGAAAGAAAAAAATAATAATAATAAGAGCCCTACAGTGGAGGTGGAGGGTACACTTTGGATTTTTTAGTGTGCATATGAAAAGCAAATTTTAGGCAAGAATTGACTGGGGGGGGGCAGTTTTAAGGGAGTAAAAGAATGGATCAGAGGACTCTGAGTTACATAAAATCCAAATGCTTGATTAGTACAGGTTTTAGAAAAACAATTTCCCTATGAGATAATAATGTCTCCAGTTGACAACTGTCTAGGGGTAAAATTTTGAAACTAGATCTGTGGTAAAAAGTAAAAATGAGGGTAAGTCACCTAAAAATGTTTTTCTTCCTTTATGTATAGATACAGAGTCTCACTCTTGCTCAGGCTAGTTTCTAATTTAGAAGCTCTGAAAACCCAACTGACTGTTCCTCCTGAAGTGCCAAGATGGCAGGCATGAAGTACCACCAATGGCCACAAACTGTACTTTTTAAATACACCAATTTCAAGATGTAAATTTGTGGCTCACACATGTAATCCTAACACTCTGGGAGGCAGAGGCTGGTGTTTAAAGTAACTGAACACTGTGGTGGGCCATCTGTCTGGCCAGATGTTCAGGTGGCTAAGGCAATAGGATCTGTTGAGCCCAGGAATTTGAGATTGTGGTTAGTTATGATGACATCAGGGTACTCTACCCAGGGGGAAGGAGTCAGACTCTGTCTAAAAGAAAAAGAAATGACTTCAGTAGGATGGAACAGTGTGCCTTCCAAGTCAATTCATGGTAGCCTGTGTTTGAGTAGGGAGATAGGGTTTATTGCCTCTCAGGCACTCTCACTACCTGAGTACTTCTTCCACTGTGAATCTTTTGAGCACCTCAAGTTTTGGAACACATAGGTAAGTAGCTTCATTGAAACAAGTAGTTCACCATTTGGAAGTGTACTATTCTGTATTTCTTAGTATATTCACATACTGGTACAGCTAAAATCACTATTATAGAACAATTACTTCTTCCCTACTGAAAGAAAGTAAACAACCTATTAGCAGTCACTTTCATCTTTCCCTCCAACCTCATCCACCTGTCCCTAATACCTAGCAAACAATTGGCCTTGTATGATGTTTTCTTCTAATCATAGTCACACTCTATGTGCTCCTTTGTAATTGGCCTTGTTTACTTATCATAACGTTTTTAAGGTTCATTTCCATTATAACATCTATGTGCACTTCATTCCTTTTGATTGTTGAAAAATGTGCCATCGTGTAAATATGACACATTATATGTATCCAATCATCTGTGGATCCCATTAATGGTACTGCTGACATTTATTTCTCATCTAACATTTTAAAAAGATTTTATCAAGATATGT
>CAUYPK010063633.1:0-10745 GCA_963574355.1 Loris lydekkerianus | reverse complement strand
AGTGACCTGCCAAAACAGACACTCACACAAAAGCATATAATTTTAACAATAATATATTAAACATATAATATAACACGCTCAGTCAGGTATTTTTTGTTACCTTGTTGGAGCCGCATGCGGCTCGAGAGCCGCGTGTTTGCCACCCCTGGAATGGTCATAAAAATAATTCATCTTTTTACTAATACACTATGTAGAAATAAATCAGCACTGCCCAGTAGAACTTGCTGTGTTGGTGGAATTCGGTGCCATTTCTCTGTGCCACTAGCCACATTGTGTGATGGAGCATTGGAAATGTGGCAAGTACAGACAAGGAACTGAATTTGTGATTTCATTTAATTGCATTTAACTTTAAGGAGCTACATCTAGCTTGTGGACAACTTATAGGATAGTACAGCTCTGAAGTACACAGAAAGAATGTCCGAGAAATGTAACTTCAAGATTTTTCACATTTCAGCTGGGTGCGGTGGCTTATGCCTGTAATCCCAGCACTTAAGAGTCCAAGGCAGGTGGATTGCCTGAGCTCAGAGCAAGACCTCATCTCTAAAAATAACTGGGCTTTGTAGTGGGTTCCTGTGGTCCCAGCTATTTGGGAGGCTGAGACAAGAGTCACTTAAGCCCAAGAGTTTGAGATTACTGTGAGCTGCGATGCCACTGCACTCTACCAAGGGCGACAAAGTGAGACTGTCTCAACAAAAAAAAAAGATTTTTCACATTTCATCTATTTGTCCTCATAATTTGCTTAGTAAACTTTTCTAGAACAAAGGCAATCTTGAGCCTAGTCACGTCTGAGCCATAAGCCATAAATTGGGGTGGAGGGTTGAATTAATGCCTGTGTGAGGTTCTATATTTCTTCTGTCAGGGAGAGATGTGAACGTGTGCCATTCTAACTCCACTACTTCGGTCTACAGCAGGACTGCCTTAAGTGAAAAGAAACCAACTGTGAAGCCAAAGTCACCAGAAAAGAGCAAACCAGATGAAAAGGACCCAGAAAAGTCACCCACCAAAAAACAAGAAGGTGAATGAACAGCTCAGGCCTGATGTGGGCTTAGGGACCTGCTTCCATCCTGCAGACAGGGAGATGGGAAATGAGCCTCTTTCCTTTTCCTGACAGGCTGTTCTCCCAATGGGATGCTCTGGGTACCCTGAGGTTTTAGCTTAGGCAGGGCAGCTTTTCCAAAGACACTGCAAAATATGTCTGGCCAATGCTCTTTAATTGTCCCAGGATGCCATCTTTGATGACTATGAACTTAGGGGGGTAAAAATGGCAGTTCCAGAAATGCCACATACCGAAGATGAAAAATAGATGATTGTGACTGCTAAGTAAAGATTTGGGAATCTGTTTGGAAATCTTTTGCTGGAAGGCACTTGCCTAAGCTAGTGACCTGCTCTGGGGCAGTAGAACCAAAGCCTCCCAAAAGCCCTAGCAAGGTTGGAGAAAGCTGTTCTCCTTGTCAGAAAACTGCTGTCAGTCAGCAATGTTTCGGAGATACACAGAAAGAAGGGATATGGGGAAGCCACTGCACTATTTGATGACCAGCCTGTCGAGGTGAGCAGAGACCTGGTCACATGAGGGGTCATGCGTGTCCTGTAAACAGTGTGTAGAGAAGCAAAGTGACAGTCCCAGAGTTACAGGAGGTAGGAGGGGGCGGGAGGATGAGGCCTTGAGAGAGAGGACGTGACAAGAGCGTGCGGAGAGGCCCAGCTTGTGTGCAGTTCTTACCATAGTCCTGACACTCTGAATACTTTTCCATCAGTCCCTGAGGAAAAATACCTGACCTTGGAAGGATTTCACAAATTTGTTATTGACCGTGCCAAGCAAGACATCCGCAGTGTCTGGAGAGCGATTCTGTCCTGTGGTTATGACCTTCATTTTGAGAGGTAAGCAGGTTGCCCCTCAACCAGCTGATACCGTGTGTAGAAATGGTTTTTCAGCCCCTAGATGCTCTGCCAAGAAGATACTTTCTGGGGAATCAGTCTATCCCTCTCATTTATAATATTAGCTTTGTGAGTTATTTCCTAATGTTTCTTAATTAAGTGGGTTTTCTAACCCATTTACAAACAAACCCTGTCCTTTCCCCAAACTTTTGACTTAGAGATTATATTGGTCAGCTAGGGCTGCTGTAGGGCACCACAAGCTGTGTGGCTTCAACAACAGGAATTTATTTTCTCACAGTTCTAGAGGCTGGAAGTTGAAAATCATGGGTTGGTTTCTCCTGAGGTGTCTCTTCCTGGGTCACAGATGCCACCTTCTTGCTGTCCCCTCATATGGCTGCTCTCGGGCTGTGTGTCTGTATGTTGGTCTCCTCATCTGTGAGGAAGGGACCTACCAGATGAGGGTCCACACATAGGGCCTCGTTTAAGCCTAACTACCTCTTTAAAGGTCCTGCCTCCAAATATAGTCACAGAAAACGACAACAAAATACAAAATCACACTGAAATTAGGGATTCAACATGAGAATCAGGAGGAGCACAATTCAGTCCATTACAGATGCTTTCTGGGATCACACTTTCCACTTTCTCCATTGCTCTCTATCCCTTCCGGGCAGAGGCATAGCAAGGACACAATTCACCAGGTCTCCAAGGCAATATTTGGCTTCCCCTTTGAAACAAGCAGGCAAGGTATTTGCAAAACAAAAGAAACTACCCGTTGGCACCTGTGGCTCAAAGGAATAGGGCACTGGCCCCATAGGCCAGAGGTGGTAGGTTCAAACCCAGCCCCGGCCATAAAAACTGCAAATAAATAAATAAATAAATAAATAAATAAATAAATAAATAAATGAAAGAAACCACCCTACTCTCCCTCTGTAGGCCTTTTCAGCCTTGCCCACAGCAAGATGTATGAACCTGATATCACCATAAATGGCTCCCAGATGCAAGCTTTTCTACAAATCCATTTTCTGAATTGGGAAATTGTTGACTGCCTGGTTTCAGCATTTTGTATGTTCAGTAAAGACCCAGAGTCAACCCCTGAATGATTCTTGGCTCCATGGTAGCAGGGACATGTTTTCTGACCTTGTTTTAGAAATCAGTAAAAAGGGTGACTTTGAGGCTTTTGTTGAGAAGTTTTGTGTTTTTTGGTTGGTTTTCATTTTTCATAGATTTAGGGGGCACAAGTGTTTTTTCTTACATGGATGTATTAAATATTCTGAAGTCAGCGCTTTTAGTGTACCTGTCTCCAGAGTGGTGATAGGTAGACTTTTGAATCACTTATTTTGTACTAGAAACTAGATTCTAAGTAGAAAAGGTACAAATTGGGCTACAAATTGAATCTGAAGTGACACTTTGTAATAGCTAAAAGGGATTGTTCATAGAGCCCTGTTGGGCCTTGGTGATGCCCTAACACAGCCTTCCTCCTCCCCACAGAGTGAGCCAGCCTAGAGATCTATGAGGGGACCCTCCAGGTAGAGGGGTGATCCCCTTCTAAAGGAGACTTAGATCTCTCTCTGAGCATTTGTGGGTGGGACAGAGGTGGCCTGTAGGGAGAAGAGACCTGATGCCACCTCCTCCCACCTCCCTGAGATAGCCCCTCCCAGGGTGATACACCCAACATGGGGCATGGCCCACTTGGGCAGCCATAGGCTCTGGAACTAGAGGCCCTGCCAGGTGCCTGCCACCTGCCTTTCCTGGGCTAACAGCATAATGTTTGTGGAATAAGGACATACAGGCTATGTATGTGAAGTCTGAAAACTTCACACAGTCTACACAGACACAAAGTATCGATGTCCTGAGGTCCTGTTATGTGGTGCCACACAGCCTTACTGGGAAATATTACAGGAAACATTTCTGCCAACATTTTTCTGGAGGTAGATTTTTCTTCAGTCCTATCAAGACAAATTGCTCTGCACTCTGCTTTTTTCATTTTTCCACTTGATCATTTCTGTGGCCATCTAGTATTCCATTCTGAGGGGTGGTGTAATTTATTCAGCTAATCCCCTGGTGACAGAAACTTGGGCTATGTGTGATGTTGCTGTAATGACTCAACCCTGCAGCAAGACCATCACAAGCTTGCCTTGGCTGGGAGCTCCAGGAGCTCTGCAGGTGAATCCTGGAATGGGATTTCTGGGACAAAGGTAGTGGTGTCAGTGACACCAGCAATTGATACTGTGTGTTTGGAATGTGCCAAGCACCATGCTATGTGCTTCACAGCCATCGTCTCGTTAATTTTTTGTGACAATACATGAGGCTGGTGCTCTCATGAGCTCTGTTTTCTGAGCTCAGAAAATGGGTGCATTTTTGTCTGTGTCATTCCCTATTTAGCGTCGATTTCACCCCGGGACTCCATACTGCCCATGCACAGAGGGATGCATGTTACCAAACTCTACAGAAGGAAGCACCCTATTTATACTCCCTCTAGTGTGCAGGGCTGGATTCTTTGGAAAGAGCTTTTTTCCAAGCACCAAGCAACAAGGCCAGGCTGTCTTCTGAATGAACCTGAGGACATGGGATTTTTGCTCTGTAAGAGGAAGCCAGCAATCACCCTAGCAGACACCCCATCACCACGCTCTTCTCCCCCTCCCGTCTGTAGGTGTGCTTGCATAGACGTCCGACACGCACAGAAGGCATCAAGGAAATGGACCCTGGAGATGGATGTGGCACTTGTGCAGTACATCAATCGGCTGTGCCGCCACCTTGCCATCACCCCCGCACGACTCCATCCCCATGAAGTGTATCTGGACCCTGCAGATGCAGCTGACCCCAGAGTGGCCTGTCTTTTGAGTATGTGGCTCCCAAGGCTATCCCTTCCCCTAATGTCCAGTGGGGGCTTGAGGTGTTCAAAGGGCTAGATTGAAGACATGCTTATGAACACCCACCATGAGCCAGGTGTACGAAGAAGAGGGAGATGAAGAAACGGAGGGAGAGGAAGGCAAAGAGCCAGGATTGTGGCCAGATTAGCCTGAGGCCTTTTTGAAGTTCATTACAACTAAGCCAAGCCACAGATACAGAAATGCAGGGGTTGGACTGCCCCCTCGGAGGCCAGGCTGCCGTGACATGTGAGAATGGTCAGGTAGTCCTGCAGTGGAGGGCTTAGCCTTCCTAACAAAGGAACATGTGCTTTTTCATTAAATACCAGGAAGGCACACACAAAATAAGCGTTAATTCTCAAACCTTCCCTTGGAGAATAAGCCCTGTTACAATAGGCCCTGTACCCACACGTACCACAGGCTGTGCTCAGCCACTCACCTCATCTGCAACAGGTGCAGAGCTCTGCTTCTGTCTGGATGCCAAGGAGGCAAAGGTGGCAAGAATTTGGCCCTGAGTTCCAGAAGAGACAGATTTGGGAATGAATAAGAAAAATGTGCCCATAGCATGATTTCCTGGTTTTGATACATGACCTCAACATTAAGGGAAGCTGGGTGCAAAGTATGCAGGACTCTTGGGGTTTTTTGCAATTTTCTAGAGTCTATAATTATTTCAAAATAAAGAATTAAAAATAATACAATGTACAGCCCTGGCATGGCCCAAAGGAAGGCTGGGGGCCTTGGATTCCATAGGAGTCAGCACCTCTCGTTCGGCTGGCCCAAGGCCTCCCCTTTCTGTCTGCATGGTAATAATAGTGGAAGGAATGGATGTGCAGGCACACAGGGCCACTTACTTACTGACAGTACCTCCAGAGTCTCCGGTATAAAATCCAGTGTGGAGAGCCTCCTGATCCCACTCCAGGTGGCCCTCGCCAATAATAGGGACTGCCTAGGTGTATCTGCAAACCAAGCATCTCAGCCTGACCACCTCGTGCCCTACAGATGTGCCCATCGAGAGCCTGCGCCTGCGCTTTGCCCTGCTCCAGTCGCTCAACACCACACTGGAGACCTTCTTCCTGCCCCTGGTGGAGCTACGCCAGACCACCATGTACACCCACAGCATCGCAGCCCTGCTAAAGGAGGCCAAAGGTCAGTGTCCAGGCCTGCCCTGGCTGGCAGGAAGAGAGAGGTGACCTTCAAGATGCCAGGGTCATGGTGGCTCACACCTATAATCGTAGCATTCTGGGAGGCCAAGGCCTGTGGATTGCTTGAACTCAGGAGTTCGAGACCAGCCTGAGCAAGAGCAGGACCCCATCTCTAAAAATTAGCCAGGTGTGGTGCTGTGTGCTGAGTAGTCCCAGCTACTCAGGAGGCTGAAGCAAGAGAATCACTTGAACCCAAGAGTCTGAGATTGCTGTGAGCTAAGATGCCACAGCATTCTAGCAAAGGTGACAAAGTGAGACTCTGTCTCCACCCCCCCCTCCAAAAAAATGTAAGGGCCAAAGCCCAGGAGCAAGGTCTTCTGGCTATCACTTGGCCTCCAGGAAGATACTCTCACCCCCACCCTCCATCTGGTAAGCAATAGACCCACCCAAGGGAAATTAATTATAAAAGCAACATAATGCTCTGAAAACATTCCACTTATTTTAAATGTTTTCAAATTATTTAGAAATCTATAAAATCAAAGTTCTCATTATCCAGCCCCCACATCCCTACATCCCAGAAGTGACCATTGTTAACATATGATTATTTGTTAATAATAGATGCATGCAAATAGATGTACATGCATATATAGGGTTTTTTTCACCTTTTTTTGATTAAAAATCAAAATCACTTTTCATATTCTATTCTGTAACTCTAGCTTGTTTGCATTGTTCTGCAAGCTGGGTATCCTTGGGCCTGACAAGAGTCAAAGGAAAAATGCAGTTAGACTTTGGATACCAGCAGGTCCTCCACAGCATTAGGGCCAGTCGTCCTGCCAGCAGCAGACACTGTGTGACTTACCCAGGGCCTGAAGGGCATCAGAAGACCCCACGGGGACAGCAGGGGCCTCAGGGGAACGCAGAAGGAATGGACGCAGCCTGTCCAGCCCCTCTCCCTCACTTCTCTCTCAGGGCTGATTTTCTATGACACAAAAGTGACAGTGATGAATCGAGTTCTGAACGCCACTGTGCAGAGGACAGCAGACCACGCAGCACCAGAGATCACCTTGGACCCACTGGAAATTGTGGGAGGTGAGGTTGGCTATAGAGACCAAAAAATGTGAGCTAGCAGGGCCTGAACAAACTAGTGAATTTCTTGAACTTGAAAGATGCTTCCATAAGAAGTAAGCCCAAGCCGGTATAGCAGTTTGGAGTCCCTGTGCCCTAGCATCCATGGTGTGGCAGGAGGAGAGAACTCGGCTCACTGTGGAGTCAGGCCTTTCCTCCCATGGCACCTTGGCCACACCCAGTTGCAAGTAGGGGGGATGTACACTTTGTTTTTTCTGATCAGCCATGTACTTGCCAAAAACAGAGATTCTGGCATCAAAGAAGAGGGGGAGAGTGGTTGTTGGGGAGATAACCAGGAGTCTCTGCCATGGTCCTTAAACAGACAAAAGTGACAGACAGAAGCAGGAGGAAATTAGAGGGGAACCAGGGTGGGAAGGTAGAGGAAGGACCTCCCCAAAGAAGCAATTGGAAGGAGCCAACCACTTAAAGACCAGAGGAGGCAGGTTCTAGGCAGAGGGAACCATGTGTGCTAAGCACAGAAGGTTTGAAGGTGTTCTTTTTCTTTTTTTCTTTTTGAGACAGAGTCTCACTGTGCCTCCCTTGGTAGAGTGCTGGGGCATCACTGTTCACAGCAATTTCAAACTCTTGGGCTTAAGCAATTCTCTTGCTTCAGCCTCCCAAGTAGCTGGGACTTACAGGCGCCTGCCATAACACCTGGCTATTTTTTGTTGTTGTTGTTGTCTTTGTTGTTTAGCAGGCCCTGGCCAGGTTCGAATACACCAGCCCCAGTGTATGTGGCCGGCGCCCTAACCACTGAGCTACGGGCACTGAGTCTGAAGATGCTCTAAGAGTAGAGCAAAGGCGAAGGCCAAACGAGGGGGCAGATTGGAGACAAAGCCTGCCAGGGCAGGTTCTGCCTTGGAGGGCAGGGCAGAGGATGGCCACAGGAGGTTTTGAGCAGCTCTTCTCTCACTTTCCAGGGGAACTCAGAGCTTCTGAAAACTCCTACTTCTGCCAGGCTGCCAGGCAGTTGGCCTCGGTACCGTCATCTCAACTCTGTGTCAAGCTGGCAAGCGGCGGTGACCCCACGTATGCCTTCAACATCCGCTTCACTGGGGAGGAGGTCCATGGCACCAGTAAGTGGCAGCCCTGCCAGGTTCCCTAGTGTAGTGGGCTGTTTAGAACATAAAACTTCTCAGGCTTATTTTCAGCCTAAGTGGCCTAAGATCTCTTTCACTTTCCTCATCTCCCTGCTCTGCAGAAGCCAGATCTGTGCCCAGAGTGACCGTCACATCTAGGGTCTCCAGGCAAGCCCCTTGTAGACTGGTGCCTGCCCTGGTCTGGGCCTGTGCTCACTGAGGCACTGCTCTCACAGGATGGCCTGCCCTGGCCCTTGAGAGGCAAGGCATTGGGAGCCCTTGATTAAAACAGCACTAGTGCTCACTCTGCAGGCTAGCAGCTGGGACTGCTCCCTCATGAGCTGCTCATCATATGTAGCCCGAGTCAGGAAATGCCTCCCACTGTGAATGGAGAAGAAACCCATACCTCCTTGCTAGTAGCACAGGGAGGGAAGGGCTGTTAGGATAGAAGGGAGCCAAGCTCTGTCTCCCATTTCCCTAGTCCGCCCCCAAGCGAACCCTGTAGCCATCAGCAGCCCACTGCACAGGGATCTGCTATAGGGGGAATGTAGGCAAACCCCCCTGGGCAGACCCCCAGCCACTCAGGTGGCTCTGGTTCACTGAGAGCTCAGGATATGCCAGGCCCATGCCCTGAAACTTTACACTGAAGAGTCAAGTAGTTTCTCCAAGGTCAAGGTCAGACAGCTGGCTGGGTTCCAAACCCAGGCCTTCAGGCATCAGCAGTCAGGGCTGCCCTCGGAAGCAGAGGAGGGCATCAGGCCCTGCCATCTGCCCCAAAGCTGGGCCTTTGCATGGCTCTCACAAAACAGCATACAGGCACAGCTCTGCCCAGAGCTCCCTGACCTCAGGGCACTAACAGTGGAACACACAGAGAAGGCCAAGCAACGGAGTAGTTTTTCAAGAAAATCCATCTGGAATAACAGAAGTGGAGGTATTCATGTATTTGTCCACTCACGCACACATTCTCTGAACCAACATGAGCACTGGGCGGTGAGGCACCTGTGCCAAGTCAAACTGGTGGCCCTGTCCTCTGCCTGGCCCAGGGAGATGGAAGTGGTTCAGACAAACCCACAAGTCAGGCAGGCTTGCAGCTGAGAGGAGCCCCACATGGGGGTCTCATTTAATCCTTGATACAAGCCTGCAAGGTAGGTGCTTGCTCTCCCCATTTGACAGATGGGGTGACTGAGCCTTAGGTCATATCCCTGGGGTCGCCCAGCAAGTTAAGTGGCAGAGCAGGATTTGAGCTCAGGTCTCTCAGTCCTCAGGATATGGTACTATCCAGTATCTCCTCCAGGGGATGGTCCCCAGAGCTGACACATCATCTGTTCTGCAGGTGGCTCTTTCCGCCACTTCCTGTGGCAGGTGTGCAAAGAGCTGCAGAGTTCCTCCCTGTCCCTCCTCCTGCTGTGCCCCAGCTCAGCCGTCAATAAGAACAAGGTAAGGCTGAGCCTGGGCAGCTGAGGGGCAATGGCCAGGGGCATGTGTCCTTGTCAGCTCCACACCTTTTCAGAAACCTTCCTGGTCTGGGCAGGCAAGTCCTTGCCACCTGGCTGGGCAGGCTCTTGGGGCAGGGCAGCTCCCAGCAGTGGCTTCTCTCCTACCTGCTACGGGATGTGCTGGCCCAGGACACATGTTCCCTGGCAGAGACAGAGACACAGGCCCACAGCTCCTCATCCCACTTCCACTTCCAGGGCAAGTACATCCTGACCCCCAGCCCCATCACCTACGGGGAGGAGCAGCTGCTGCACTTCCTGGGGCAGCTGCTGGGCATTGCAATTCGAGCAGACGTCCCTCTGCCCCTGGACCTCCTGCCCTCCTTCTGGAAGACGCTGGTGGGTGAGCCTCTGGACCCTGACCAAGACCTGCAGGAGGCCGACATACTCACCTACAATTACGTCAAGAAATTCGAGAGTGTAAGTGAAAGGCACATTTATAGGCCATGCACAGTGGCTCATGCCTGAAATTCTAGCACTTTGGTGGGAGGGTTCCTTGAGGTCAGGGTCAGGAGTTCAAAACCAGCTTGCGCAAGAATAAGATCTTGTTCTCTATTAAAAATAGAAAAATTATGGGGCCATGGTGGTAGGCACCTGTAGTCCCAGCTACTTAGGAGGCTGAGGCAGGAACATTACTTGAGCCCAAGAGCTTGCGGTTTTTTGAGCTAGACCGATGCCATGGAACTCTAGCCTGGGCAACAAAGTAAGACAATGTCTCGAAAAAAAAAAAAAAAAATTATTATGGAAGCCCTGGGGCCCTTTTGCACTATGTCTATGTCAGCCACCATGGCAGACCTGAGCTCCCCAGTGAGAATCGGTTGGGATCTCCTAGAGGACATCAGCAGTATAAACCATCCAGGCCACAAAGGCTTATCTCATGGGGACAAAAACCTCTGGCTTCCCTCTCTGCTAATAGCAGTAGACGGGGGTGTGACCAACCCTGCTGGGCTTCCTATTTACAGGTCCATCCCCAAGGGCCCGGGGAAGGATTCCTGCCAGAATGAACAGAGGTAGCTGGGGAACTGCTACGGGGGGGGGGGGGGGGGGGGGGGTTTATTTTTTATAGGGTTGGATGGGGCCCCCCGGGCCACCTGACACCCCGGGGTGCAAATTTTTACTGCGACAAAAAAGAAAGGGCACACGGGTAATACTGGCATAATTTTT
>CAUYPK010063632.1:0-15977 GCA_963574355.1 Loris lydekkerianus | reverse complement strand
ATCCAGATCCTGAATTCAATTTCTGACATCTCAGCTATTTGTTTGTGCATGGGGTCTTGTGCTGTTTCTGCCCCATTGATCCTTGGGGGAGTTGATCTACTCTGATTATTCATATTGCCAGCGTTTTTCTGTTGATTTTGCCTCATGGTTGCTTTTCACCATTGCCTCTGGCCGTCCTCAGAGTTGGGGAGGTGTCTCTCCAAGATTAGACCCCAGCAAGATCACTCTATTGTTGCTGGATCTTTGCAAGGAGTGACCCTGTGTAGTTCCTCTGGGGCTGCTCTAGTTAGGGAGTTCTGGTTGTAGAAGCAGGTCTGGTGTGCGACACACCCGGATTGAGCAACAGGGCTGGGGGTGGTGCACCCGGTTCTCTGTGCCTGGCACCCAGTGACTTTGGCACATAGAACCCAAGGCTCTAGCAGTCTCTGGCCAGGAGAAGGGCTCTGCGCAGAGGTAGGGAGGGCTCCAGAGGGTAAACAGCTACCAGAGTCCCTGGTCAGATGGATGAGCTAGTGTGGAGGCTGGGAGGACACAGGAGGGGGGATGCAGGGTTGCGTAGCTCCCGCAGTTCCTGGTCAGGGAATGTGGAGCCCTGGTCAGTGCGGGTCACCGGTTGGGGGTCGCTGCACACCTCTTATGGAGGTCTGGGCGGCACCAAGCCCAGGAGTTTGAGGTTGCTATGAGCTGTGACGTCAGGGCACTTTACCCAAGGCAACAGCCCTAGGCTCCAGTGTGCCAAGACTGTCTCACTCTGCTCCTAAGGATTAGGGCTGTGAGGCAGTTCAGTCCCCGCCTTTAAGCTGCTCAGTCACTAGGTTACTTTGTCCCACCCGTTCCTTGCTCTTGGACCCAGAGGGCAGAGCTTGCCGGAGCAGTTTTTTCACACAATGGCTTTCATTGAGTCCAGCTCAGTGGCTCATTTTGGGCCCCAGACAATGCCCAAAGTTCTCCACACTTTTGCTCAAGCTCTCCCCCAGGCAGCTCAACTGAGCGCCAAGTCCAAGAACACCAAAAAAGTTCACAGGTAAGGCCTTCCAGTTTCCAGTCTCACTGCTGCTTGTACTCACGGTTGTTGGCGTGATTAGGTCGATTGAACACACGCAGCCACTTGCCAGTTTTTCACTGCTTTTGTCCTCCTCCTGGGGTCCAGACGTCCCTTGCTGGCTCCCTGTATCCTCAAAGAATGATCGTAGGCAGATCCCACTGGCCAGAGATGTCTGGAGTCTTGTCTCCCCAGACTCGCCGAGTCCAGTTGCAGGGAAGCTGTTACTCAGCTGCCATCTTTAATCCAATCTCGGATGTCACCTTATCTTGATAGCACTTACTTGACAATGCCCTTACATAGGCCTGGAGCAGTGTTGTGTGTCCCCCAGACCCCAGCAAGGACCAGAAGGTACTCAGGGGGGAAGGATGAGCACTGGCCCAGAAGTGGATGAGAGGAGTGGATGGGGCCTTTGCATCTAGCTATAAATAGCTGTGAGGTTTCTATGAGAATTCCAACCTAGCCCTTTGTCCCAGCCCTGCACAGCCCATCATGCCAGCCACCGTCTTGCCTGGCCCTGTTTTGAATATTGTTCCTGGTTTGGCCATGTCCCAGGTAATCAAGTTTCAAGGGAAAGCCTTCAGGCCACCTCTAAAAGGAATGCCCACCCTGCTATCATACTCTCTTTACACCTCTGGCTCTTCCAGAATCCCCTCTGGAGCCACCCCAGCCACTCTCTGTGTCCCTGTCCCTCCAGCTGCATAAAGTCCCCTTCTCTGCTCAAGCCAGGGCATGCCCTGCTCTAACAGCACCTGCCTCCATCAAGATACTGCAGGAGATCTGCGGCAGGCTGCCCACTACATTACACCTCTTTCCTCGGGGAGCCCAGACTCACCTTGCTTTCTTCTCGAAACAAAACCCCATCACACACCTGAGCTTTAGAATTCACAGAGCACCAAGCACGCATCATCTTGAGCAACTGAGCCAGCAGGCAGCACAGGCAAGCAAGCAGCTGAGCAAACAGAGGCGCAGAGAGGGGAAGGAGTTTGGCCAAGACCTCCCAGCAAGCAAGCAGCAGGGCTGTCATTTGCTCAGGGTTCTCAAAAAATCCCAGGCAGGACTTTTTCTACTATGGAGTACAAAGTAGAGTAGAGGACTCAGCAGGGAACAAGGAGGGTTGCAAACCCATGACCTGATGGCCCAGATATTTTGTTTGGCATCAGCATTTTCTAATGTCACATTGCAGTGCTGTTGGGAGGGTCGTGTCCTCCCAGTTCTCCCCGGCCCCGTGCTCCCATGGTCTCATGCCTATCTCCTTCCCTAATTTCTCCTGTCAGCCTTGCTCCTGAAGATAGCAGAGCTCGTGTCCCCCACTGTGACCCTGGGAGCTAATCCTCCTGTTTATGCCTCCCAGGCCCTGGCATACCCACAGCTCCTTCCTCCCTGCCCTTGGGCACTATGCCCCACATCCTCACCTCTCAGCCTGCACTGTTCCTTCTAGCCACACTGCCCTTTACTGGAGGTTCCCTCCTCCTCCTGCCTTGTCTAGAAAGTGTGTATCATTCATTTATTCATTCATTCATCCAATGTACCTGTACCCAATACATGATCCCACAGGCCGGGCCATGCTGGAAGTGACGCGGATTCAAGGCCTGCTAAGACAGGGACCTGTCTCTAAGGGACACAGACACATGCAGATAAACTTAGAATAACTCTGAGGTGCAGGGCAGCAGGCAAGCAGGGCAGGAGCAGTTCCTACTCAAACGCCACCTCCTCTGAGACAGCGTGGGCCCTCTCTGGGTGTGCTCACAACACCCTAACTATGACCATGGCAGAGCTGTTGTCACATTGTATGTCAGACACTTTTAAACTGAGACCAGAAACAAACATATTCATTTTAACATCCTCGGAACTCAGGGCAAGTTCCAGTACCTGTCAGTATTGGTTGCAAAAATCAACGAATGTCATTATCAGCTCATCCTCCTGTGGACATTGTATTTGCACACAGGCTGGTATGCATCTGTGGTTCCATTAAGTTAATCCTCCCAGCAGGCGCTTACTGTGCCTGGCCCTGTGCTGCGTACCAGTGCTGGTAGATAGAGGGACGTGACTTCAGGGACAGCGCAGGGCAGCAGGGCGGACAGGCCCGTAAAGACAGTCCCCATCCAGCAGCATGTGCTGCTGACCCTGTGTGCCTGTGAGCTGTGGTGTTTCACTCTTGTCCATCAAATGATAATTGGAAACGTGCCTGGTGCAGCCATCAGACCCATTCCTCTCAGAGTCATCGTGATGATACAACAATCTGACCTTGAGCAAAAAAGAAATAAAGAAAACAAAGGGAACTTCTCTCTGTGTAGCTGTTAAGCTATAGTGTGGCCCAAGAAACCAGGGGCTGTGGCCAGGAAAGGGTGAAGGCAGAGGAGGGGAAATAGGCTTTGACATCTATCTGTTTGAGTCAAACGCTACCTGGGACACAGACGGGACCGGGAGGAAGGTTGTGAAATTGGACTGGGTTGAAAGCTAAGAAGTACCAGTGCGGTTGGGTTATGAACCAGCCCAGGGGCAGTGCCCAGCAGTGGTCAGGCCAGCCGAGGCCCGCTGCCCCTTCTGTCCTCCTGCCTTCTCCACTCTGATGTCTCCCGGAGGTGCAGAGTCTAAAGGTCTTGTTCTCCCGGCAGGCAGCCATGCGGACGGGAAGTGGCATTTGGTAGCGCCCTGATCAAGGGTGCGAGCACTGCCGCTTCCCCAAATTGGTTTTCCGACAGTAAATTATAATTGCTCTAAGTGTTCTAGAACTCAGGGACTGAGATTAATTACAGCTCTGTATCCTATGGCGCTCTGAACTTTAAGCACAGCATGGTGCGCAGGTTGCTAATAAGAAGGAGAATCCAAGAGAACTTTTCAGATGAGCAAAAAAAATAAAGGAAAACTATTTGAATTAGATTCTGCACCTGCTAAGGGGGGAGGGGTGCCTGTCGGACTTGGAAGGATGCTCCCCATCTTTCTAATGTGGCCACAGACCCTGTTTAATGTGCTCAGAAGCACAAAATGGTTATCAGAGAGCAAGGCCCTGAGCCCTTCGTCCACCCGGGCCAGAACAGATCCAGCCACCGTGCATGTCACCCATTACAGGACTAACAAGTCCTGCAGTCAGATGTCAGTGATGTCAGAAAGATAAAGTAAGTAAGTGGGGCTTGCCGGCAGGGGTCATCGTAGGGAATGGCAGGGCCTCGGGACGTGGGGAGCCCAGGCACTAAGAGGTAGATCTGCTTTGTGCCAGACAGCCACTGTGGGATTGTGGCCAGGCCCCTGGGTCTTCAAGAGCAGACCCAGATTTTTATATAAAGTCTCTACATTTTTACGATTGAAAGCTTATAATTTTTAACATACTTTTAGGGCCAAATAAAACATATCCATGCTGGAATTCAGTCCATGGGTCACCATTCTGAAACCTCTACATCAGAAGCCCATTTCTTCCCTGGGGTGAAGACCTGCCAATTGCTTTCTGCTTCAGAGATGGGAGACCGTCTTCCCCCTTGGCCTCCTGGTTCCTTCATTCCCACTGGGTATTTCTCTCTGCAACTCTTGCCGCAGGCACCAACCTTATCTTTTCATCTGTCTCCCTATTAAACTTTGAACCCCTTGATAGTCATGGATTACATTCTTCTGTACCCAAAGCAACCAACAAGAGGCCCACTACAAATTAGGGACTCAAACAATGTTAAATGAGCATATAAACGCTGTGCACATTTAAACCTCCCTGCCTTTGCTCATCCTCTTCCCTCTACAGCAACCATCCTTCAGTCACACCCTGACATCCAGTGCCATCCGATATCCCTGTCATGTTTCTAGATGCTGAAACTGAGGTCAGAGCCAAAGAGGGCTAGCAATGGAAGGGATGCAGAGACTGTGACGGCCAGTGTTCAGACCAAGAAACCAAAGCCTGGAAGTAAGAAAGAACCTGCACAAGGACAAAGTGTGAACCAACAGCTGCACCACCTCTGCAGTTAGGACTGTGTGTGGGAGAAACTCCTGACTTCTTCACCCCGAGCCCTGACTTGCTCTGCCCCCCTCCCTCTCAGAGCACCACTCATGCTCTGGGGGGCACAAATGTTCCCCCAGCCCCCATCCAGGGCACAGCACTTCAACAGTACAAGTTCCCCAAATCCCACTTCCCCAGAAGAAGATCTGAGAGCCACCATTGCCCCAACATGCTCCAGATGTAATGAGAAAGCCACTGATCTAACAGAAAATAGAAATGACAATTTTAGATGTGAAATTAATTTTTTTTTATTAAAACATGTTCTAGCAGAAGGCTCCATGGCTGCTCCATCTCTGCTGCTAGGTCCTGAGAGTGAGGCCCACTCTGGGGACACACTGGCCCCTGAAGCTCATGGCCATGACCCACCCCTTCCCAGGGCAGCTACCTGCTGAGGCAGTGGCATTTGGGCCATTATCTGGGTATAAGAGACTGGAGAAAACAGTTAATTTGTGTTAAGAGCTGGCTAACTCCCTTCCCTCCCTCCTTTATTTTAGCCAGAAACTCAGAGAAGGAACCACCAAGTGGGAAATGGAGGCAAGGGAGTGTAGAAGTCAAAAATGTGGGCTTTGGAATAAGACAGATGTGGATTTGAGTTCCAACTCCAATATTTACTGATGTGTGACCTTGTACCTGCCCTTCTATCTCTCTCTGCTTCAGTTTCCATCTCTACAAAACAGGAGATGGGAACAGAATACAAATCACTGTATTTCCAGGTACAAAGAGTATTACCATACATACATTGTTTAATCCTCATAATAACCTTATGAAATATGCACTATAAGTATTGGCTCCAATTTATAGATATGAAAACTGAGGCACAGAGAGGTAAACTGGCTCGTGCAAAGTAACACAGCAAGTTTGAAGCAGGGATTCAAACATAGCTCCACATAACTTTAAATCCCATGGTCATCTTTTCTTAACATTTTGGAAAATTAAGAAACAGCAAACATGTTTCAAAACCCAGAAAGTATCAAAGTATACAGAGCCTCCTTCTCAATGCTACCCTCCACGCACAACCACTCTCCTCTCTCAGTAAGTATTGTTGCACACCTCTTGGTTTAACTTCCAGAGTCTCTCTAGGCGTGACCAAGTAAATAGGAGTACAAATTCTTATTCCTCCTTTTTTACATAAAAGGTCAGATATTACATACATTATTCTAGATCTTTTTTTATTTGAAAACAATTTTAAATTGACATAAATGTAACAAAAATAGTACAAAAGATTCTTACGTACCCTGGGGGATTCCACCGATGACAGTGTCTTAAGTGATGATAGTAAAATGATCAAAACCCAGAAATTGACAATGGTACAATAAAATCAACTACAGACTTTATTTAAATAGAAACAGAAACCACATTTTACTTGCACTAATTTTTCGGCTTGGGGGAGGTGGGAGAGGGGAGAGGTGGCTTTGTGAAGTTTTATCACATGTATTGATTCACATGACCACCACCTTAGTGAGGATTCACAACTGTCCTGTCACCACAAGGAAAGTCTCACATGCCATTCCTTGTCCCAGCCCTAGCCCTTGGCCGCCACCAGTCTGCCCTCTATTACCATAATTTTGTCACTTCAAGAATGTCATATTCATGGAATCATATAGTACCTAACCTTTAAAATTAGCTTTTTTCACTCAGTATAATGTCATTGAGGTGCATGTTGCGTGTACCGGTAGTTCATTCTCCTCCGTTTCCTACATGTGACATTGTTTATCTAGTCATCTGCTGGAAAACCTTTGGGTTGCTTGAAACTGTTACGAAATTTGTTCACAGGTTTTTGAATGATCATAAGTTTTCATTTATCTTGGAGTGACCCAGGATTGGAATAGCTGGGTCATATGGTACCTATATATTTAAACTTTATAAGAAACTGCCAAGTTGTATTCCAGAGAAACTGCTCTCCCTTTTCCATTCCCACCAGAGGAGCATGACAGTTCCCATTGCTCTGTGTTCTCATCAGCACTTGGTATGGTTCAGGGTTTTGTTAACCCATCCTAACAATCATGCAGTAATATCGCATAGTGCACCTTACTTTTATATTTTAACAAAGCAGCTTGGAACCCTTTCTGCATCAGAATAGAAAACTATTCATCTTTTTCCTGCAGGTGTATCAGATTTTCTCGCATGCATATATATTAATGTTTATTTCACTGAATTCCACGTGGTCAGCATCTGGGTATTTCCAGTCTTTACTATCTCAGATGTTTGAAGCTCACCTCTCAGTTTGGCAAATATCAAAGCAGCTTTGCATGTACATCTTGTTTCCCTTCAGCAAAGGATTCTATGAGCAACTCCTGTGATTGCAAGCGAAGAAACCCAAACTTGAACCAGGTTAAATGAAAAGGGAAGGGGACAGTGGTTGTATCAGAGATTGCGGAATTGGACAACCAAACTGCTGGAAAGGGGGAGACAGAAGACTCAGAACTGGGGCCCCAGAAGGCTCTAGGTGTCTCTTCCCTCTCCATGTGTGGGCCACTCTTTCTCAGTGAACACTAGCTCTCCTCTCTCTGCAAGGCGGCAAGTGTGGCCACCAACAGTTCCCAAGTGCTACCTCATACAGCTTCTTGTACTGAAGAGAAATTACTTCTCTTTGCCATTTCTAAAATCAAAGTGTCAGAGAAGGGTTCTGGCCCATTTGGAATCCTGACTATCTTAGGTATGTAAGACAGTTCCTGAGACAACTGCGAGCAGAGGGGAGGGATTAGAGAGTGAACCTAAAGACACAAAGAGTTTTCTCTGGAGCATAGACCACATCGGATTCATTCCCACATCTTCCACCACAAATAGCCATGCTAAGCACACATTAGGCACTACAGGCATACAACTGGTCCTGGACAAGATATACGTGTCAATCAAGCAAGCATTCTAGTAAATTACCTCTTATTTCTTCACGTGCTGGGGAAACCTGCCATTTCAAATAACCCCGTTAAATTCTTCTGTGAAGCAGGCTTTCTTTACCTAAATGCTCACAGCAGGATTTGCTTAAAATGGGGCATGCCTGTAGTCTCAGTTCCTGGGGGAAACCTTTGATTTTCCTGACAACCCACTGAGTTAGGCAAGGATGCTGCAAGGGCAAATGGTTAATGGCTGTGAAAGCTTTCTGTGACCTGTAAGTGGTACAGAAATGTGGGACCTCATTGAGGTGACTATTATGATTATCCTTATTTCATCTCTTCTTTGAAGAGCTTTACACTGTAATTTTGGAAGTGGAATTGGAGACACCACTCCAACAATTCAACCTCATACTACTCCTCCAGGGCTCAGTCCTGGGTCTCAGAGCATCATTTTCCACAGGCCTCTTGCTCCTATTAAATACAGCATAAAGAGGTTTTCAGCAGTCAATGGCCTTCTTACATGGACATAAAGGGAGGTATCAAGGCAGAGGCTTCCCAAGGAATATTTAACCATCTCTAACTACTCTATCTCAAAACAGCCCTGTCTGCCCCAAACCTAGTGATTCAAAGTAACAGTCTTCCTAGAGCATTTAGCTCTGTACCCAGCCCTGTACTGGATTTCCAGGAAGCTTGAAGTCCAAGAGAGACAGGGCACCCAACCAACTGTGACCCCAGGCAGTGGAGGGAGAAGCAAAGATCTCCAGGACAAGGCACATGGAAGATGTTGTGGAAGGGACCCCAGGTGTAACCTTGATGGAAAAGTGATGAGCACTTAACTGACATTGCCAATCCTGGCAACCTCTAGCCTTTCCCAGATGCCCATCAGCTCCTAAGGCTCTTGTAGCTACACGAGAGGTCCTCATAGTCCCCCCAAATTCTTCCTTTTCTCTACATTTTCTCTCTCTTTCTCCAGATTCCCTCTCCTTATTTCCCAGTCCCTCTTTCTGCCTTCAGAGTCCCACTCCGCCCCTCACGCTCCCCCATGCCCAGTCTTCTGCAGAGAGCCCCACCTCACACTGTGCCTTCACTTGCTCTACTGGGCCCCAATAAAATGTACTCAGCTCTGAGAGCCTTCGTCATAAATCAGACTCTCTGGGGGTTCAATCATTTTTATTGCTCTTCTGTGAACACCCTGTCATTCTTCTCCATGTTTCAGATATTGGTAACCTTGGAACTCACAGCATTTTTCCCAGATACATCTCATTAGAGACCTGCCAATTACTTTCTGCCTTTGCACTGCGAGGCCTCCCAGCCAATTATCTTGACCCCATCATGACTTTTGGCAGAAAATCCAAAAAAAGCAGTTAAGGTTTAATCCATATTATTAACTTGGGGTCTCCTAGGACCTCACCACTCCCATCCTTCCTTCTTCCTGTTCCCAAGCCAGCAGGCCTCCAGGAGCCCAAGGAACCATGGCTGAAAGGAAAATGGTGCTGAGGGCCACTATGACCCTCACTGAAGGGAGAGGCTATGGGACTGTAATAGATTGGTGCAAACACTGCACTGGAGCCACAAGGCTTTGCAGTTTGTATGGTGCATAAAAATGTTGGCAAGGGGGCAATGAAGAAGAAATGAAATATACAGAGGGTGGGTAATACGTGACAATAGTAAATCAACACTATTTTCCATGAACTCAATGGGAAAAAATCCAGGTCATTAGCACTTTGAGGATGTGCAGACAAAACCAAGAGGAGAATTGCTGCTGACAACGTTCATTCTTGCCATCTCAGGACTAATGAGAGCAGAGAACCCATTGGAAGTAGGGATCCCAACAGAGGTTCTCCCCTCCCATTCCAGGTGGCAAGTATTCTCCCCAGCCCCCATCCTAGGGACAGGGCTGCAGCAGTAACAAGTTCCCCAAATCCCACTTGCCCAGCAGAAGGCCTGAGAGTCACCATCACTCCAACAAGCAGGTACCCTTCCCAATCCCTGTCTGATAATAGATTATCAGATGAGAAAAACTATACCTAAACACAGCTGTTAGAACTTAGACATGGACCAACATATAGTCTAATTAGTTCTACCTTACACAGTCCAGGGCAGAGTTTTGGAGAAGTCTGTGTTATGGGCAAAGGAGGAGGCCAAAGGGAACATTAGAGCTATGTTTAGGTGGAATAAGGTGAAATCCCTGCACTTGCAATGCCATGGTTTCACCCACTGACTTGGGTTGAAGTCAGCCTACATTGTAAGTCAAACGGTTACATGTCCACATTGTCCACCAGTTTCTATTGATTGGCGATGCTACCTGTAGAAATTCGGTATAATGGGTCACTTGGTCTGCTTAGTTGCAGAGCTCTCATATCTGTTTGATCTACATCTTCTAATTACCTCCTTGCTACCCAAGAGGACTGGACTCTCCTGGAAAGGGCAGCTAGAGCAAAACAGGGTGCAAATATGCACAATTTACTCATCACTTCAAATCATCATCTATGTCCCAGTTGTTACTATAGGGGCAAATGATACAACAGTGACCAAAACTGGCCCCAAATTAAATAAAATCCCTGCCTTCATGATGCCTATATTCTAGTTTCTAAAATATTTTCTAAATTCAGATGACTCCCATGGTAAAAGTGAAAGTTTTTCCTTCCTTAAATCTACTCTCCTTCCCTTGCACTCCCAACTACAGAATCATTGATGCAATAAAACACCTAAAGCCTTAAATTGTAGTTCAGCGGGAAAGATGAATATATTTGTTTAAATTAGGAACATTGTTAAGGTAAATCTTCTCCCTATTTCATAGTCAAGAGCTAAACAGCCTCTTTATAATAGGAATTAACAAGATGAAAATAATTAGTATCGTAACCGTACAAATATTGTTTAGGAAAAAAAGCACAAGCAGATAAAGAATCCAGTCCGAAAAAATAAAATAAAATCCAAATAACAGGGAACATTTTCCCATTATAATGAAATTTAATTTAAAAAAAAATGAATTTATCAAAATGAGAGCCTAAAGAACAGATATTAAAGCAATAGAACAATAACTTCCACTTCTAGCCACAGTGAAGACACAGGAACCAGATTTACCCTCCCACATGAAATAACAACAACAAGAAGAGAGAATAAAATAGATGAAACAGTAGTTTCTAAGATACAGGACAGGCAACAAAGGGCCATGATCCCCCAAAGATGGGAACAAACAAAATAAGACTTACAATTGCCCCCAGGCACTGGCTAGAGAGGGTTTCCAGGCTACAACACATGCAAGAGCTCATGGGGTTTCTGTTCCCACCAGTCAGAATTACAAAGCATTAAATAGACTACTTAAAAGAATGTTGGTTCATTAGTTGGGAAAAATTAGCTTACCACTAACTGAACATTTCTCTGGTCATACCTAACAAAGTTTAAAGGCAAGGCATGAAAGAATTAAGTTTCTGGGCGGTGCCTGTGGCTCAAAGGAGAAGGGCACTGTCCCCATATGCTGGAGGTGGTGGGTTCAAACCCAGCCCCAGCCAAAAACTGCAAAAAAAAAAAAAAAAAAGAAGAAGAATTAGGTTTCTTAGAAACTTAAGCATCCCACAACAGAGATCAATAATACATATATATGAATACAAAACTATCCAGTGCTTACTTAATGAGTTAAAATTCAAAATGTCTAGCAACCTGAGGGGAGGAGGAAGGATGGGTGGAGGGAGGGTAATTGGTGGGACCACACCTATGGTGCATCTTACAAGGGTACATGTGAAATTTACTAAATATACAATATAGATGTCTTAACACAATAACTAAGAAAATGCCGTGAAGGCTATGTTAACTAGTTTGATGAAAATATTTCAAATTGTATATAAAACCGGCACATTGTACCCCATGATTGCATTAATGTACACAGCTATAATTTAATAATAAAACAATTGTCTAGCAACCAATCAAAAATTACCAGAGAAGCAAGAAAAAAAGTTCATAATAAAGAGAAAAATTAATTAATAATTAATTAAACTTAGAACTGGTACAATAACGGAATTAATATATAAGAACATGAAAGCAGCAAGTATGACTGCATTCTATGTGTTCAGAAAACTGAGGTAAAGAGATATGAAGACTGGTGACGTAAAAAAAGATCCAAGTCAAACTTCTAGACATGAAAACTTTAATGTCTGAGATGAAAAGGACATTAGATGAGATTAACAACAAATAAATTATCACAAGGGAGGGTGGTTCCTGTGGCTCAGTGAGAAGGGCACCGGCCCCATATAACAAGGGTGGTGGCTTTGAACCTGGCCCAGCCAAACTGCAACAAAAAATAGCCAGGCATTGTGGAGGGTGCCTGTAGTCCCAGCTACTCAGGAGGCTGAGGCAAGAGAATCACCTAAGTCCAAGAGCTGGAGGCTGCTGTGAGCTGTGATGGTACAGCACTCTACCGAGGAAAAAAAAATGAGCGTCGTTCTATAAAAAAAAAAAAAAAAAAAAAAAAAAAATTATCACAAGGTAAAAAAAACCCTTCATAAACTTTAAAATGTAGCAATAGAAATAAGCCATATTTAAACATAAAGCAATAAAACTTTAAAAAAATTAATAAATAAAACATGACTAAGCTATGGGATAAACTCAAGCAACCTAATAGATGTGTAATTAGAGTCTGGTAAAGAACTACAGGGGAAATATTTAAAGAATGAGTAAAGACCAAAACATTCACAAATTTGGAAAAAAAAAAAAAAAAAAAAAGATGATAAGCACAAAGATCCAAGAAGCTCAACAGATCTTAAGCACAAAGAATATGGAAAAGAATAATCATACACCAAGATGCATGATAATAAAATCACTTAAAATCAGTGATAAAGAGAAAATTTTTTTTTAAATTATGGGGGTTCAAATGTTTTTGGTTATATAGATTGTTTGATTCGGGATTACAGATATGTCCATCATGCAATTACTGTACTTGTTAGGTATGACTTCACCCATCTCCACCTTCTCCCTCACTTGTTTGATTTCTGTTAAGTTTTACTTCTCTCTATGTACATCAGTGCTGACTGGTTACTTCCAATTTAATAGTACATGTGATTTTTATTTTTCCATTCTTTAGATACTTCACTTACAATTATGGTCTCCAGTTTCATCCAAATGTTGCAAAGGGAATTAAGGATTAATTCATCGTTCTTCACGGCCGAGTATTATTCCTGTATGAGTGTGTGTATGTGTGTGTGTATTATACCACATTTTTTTTTTTTTTTTTTTTTTGTTAATAGGCACTTGGGTTGATTCCACATCTTTGTAATTGTGAATTGTGCAACAATAAATGTTTAAATGCAAGTGTTTTTTTTTTGATAAAATGACTAATTTTCCTTTGAGTAAATACTCACTATTAGTATTGCTGGATTAAATGGTAGGTCTATTATACACACACAAGTAAGTGCATGTATAAATGATAGAATTTGAATAAACTCTGTGGATTATATCAATGTCAATTTCCAGGTTTTGATATTATTACTCAAGTCATTAATATTGAGGGAAACTGGACAAAGGGCACATGGAACTTCATTGTATGTATCTTTGATGTTGGGGTCCTGCCCTTGGGGCAGAGTCTGCTAAGACCTATGGAACTGGCACCAACTGACTGAAGAAATATAAAGTTAGAAATGAGGATAAAGAAAGAGACAAGAAACACAGAATAGAATTTAAGGTGGGAACTCAGGAGTCCATTGCCCATTTGTGGGATTCCAACAATGGCCCAGAGTATTTGCAGCACTCTGCTTTTATTGAAGTCTATTTGTCCAGAGGTTAGGCTGAGGGAGGGAACAAAGACAACAGCAGTTTCTCTAAGTGAGCATATCAGCTCCTATTGTTTCTATTATTATTAACTTTAAGGGTCTGATCAGCCTTGGGAAATCTGAAACCTGTGCCTTGTGTGGGGGCAATCTCCTGTCTGAAGTCACACAGACAGATTCCTAGGGAGGTGTTAAACTCTGCTAGTTCCCTGTGGAGTAAAATGCCACTGGCATCAATCTACTCTTGGGAATCTATGGGAAAAAGAAATTTTCCTCTCATCACTACCACAGAGGGTCTTCCTCTGTCGTGGGGGGTATAAGCTCTCCTGCCCATATCTCAGGGCTCAAGCTTTTCCTTTGACCTCTGCTCTAACCAAATGCAAATCTCCACAATAGGTATCTGCTTTGTCTGTTTACTGGGCAGGAAATGACCTAGTTAATGTATCTTTCTAGGTCTTGCCATTGCCTCTTCTATGGCCATTGTTTTTCCCTCAGAGTGTTCACAGACCCAGCAGGGGTGGTTGTAAGCTGTATCCCCAATAGGCCAGAGTTCCAGGAAAGGCAGAAAACTTGTTCAGATAGGAAATTTATGAAACTAGCTGACTTTTCTTTGTTCTGACTCCCTCAGTTTACTTTTTAATTTTCCCTTTTTCTGGGGGTGCCTTCCCCTGCCAAGAATGGGGTCTTCAGTCCCCATTCTGTAACTACCTACAAATCTACAATTATTTCAAAATAAAATTTTTTACAGGAAGAAAAAGAGGAAAGGAGGGAGAAAGAACAGATGGGATCAATAGAAAATAAATAGCAAGATGCTTGATTCAGACCCAATTATATCAATAATCACATTATGTGAAAATGGTCTAAACTGTCCAAATAAAGAGAGATTGCCAGGCTCAATGAAAAAAACACAAGAGCCAACAATAGTATATGTACAAGAAATATACCTTAAATATAAAGACACAAATAGCTTACAAATAAAAAGATAAAAAAGATGTATCACATAAACACTAATCATAAGAATGTTAAAGTGGCTATTAAAATCAAATAAAATAGCAAATAAAGCTAACAAAGAAAAGAGAGGGTCATGTCTTAATGATAACAGGGTCAATTCATCAAGAGGACATGAAAATCCTAAACACACACATAATACACACATAATAAGAGCTTCAAATATGACACATACACTGATAGACTTCAAAGAGAAATTAACAAATGTGCAATTATAGTCAGAAAAATTACTATTGTATCTCAGTAGTTAGTAAAGCAATTACATATACTACATAAAACCAACAAGGAAAAAGAAGGCATTGAAAATACTATCAACCAACTTGACCTAATTGACATTTGTAGAACACTACACCAATAGAGTAATAGCCATTCTTTCCAAGTGCATATAAAAATAAAGACTATATTCTTAACCAAAAATACAAATTTCAATAAATTTTAATTATAGTATGTTTTATCACCACAATGAAATTAAATTAGAAACCAGTAAAAGAAAGATCTAAACATCATCCAACATACTAATGGAAATTAATAATACATTTTTAAATGGCCTATTGATCAAATAATAATTCAAAAGGAAAATTAGAAATTATTTGAGTAAAATGAGAATAAAATACAAACTTTTTCTGAAAATTTAAGATAGAACCCTTTCTTAACTCACTCTATAAAGGCAGTATTATCCTAACAACAAACCAAAAATTGACATTACTAGAAAAACATAATGCTATATCATCCTTTATGAACATAAATGCAAACATTTATGACAAAAACTTTAGTAAATTGAATCCAAGAATACAAAAAGAGATAACAGATCATAACTGATGATGTTTATCCCAGGAATGCAAAGTTGGTTTAATACTTTAAGAATCATTTACCAGGTTAACAAACTAAAAATGAAAAAATGTATGACAATCTCAGTACATTCAGGAAAGATATTTGAGTATATGTAATATCCATGTCTGATAAAATTATTTTCAAATAGGAATAGAAGGGGATTTCCCCAACCTGATAAAGGGCATCAACAGAAAACGTACTGCTAAAATCACAGTAAGTAGTGAAAGACTACATGTTTTCTCCTAAAATCAGGAATAATTCAAGATTTTCTGTTCTCACTCCTTTCTTTGAATATTATCCTAGAGGTTCTATTCAGTGCAATAAAGAATGAAAAAAGAAATACAAGGCATTCATATCAGAAAGGAGAAGATATTATAATGGTCTATACAGAAAATCTGTTCAAAAAAATAAACTGCTAGAACTAATGTGTGAATTTAGCCAAGTTACAGAATATAAGGTCAATGTTCAAAATTCAACTGTATTTCTATTTAGAAATAATAGAAATTGAAATTTATTATTTA
>CAUYPK010063631.1:0-10761 GCA_963574355.1 Loris lydekkerianus | reverse complement strand
CCCGTCCACAGGGGATTTTCTAGAATTTCTTTTCTTCTCTTTTCTAGATCTTCTTGGAGTGTTTTGATCTTGTTTTGCACGATCTCAGATCTGTTGGCATAAAAGTAGCACTTCTCCTGTAAAAATAAACAGATGCCTCCCGGAAATACAATATATATTCCAACTTTTTATAATCTACTTCAGGTTAATACTGACTTAATTCTAATAAAATACAGCAACTTTATTCTTATATAACCAATTTCTCCCTCTTCCTTTATACTATGATTGTCACATCTACACATGTTGTAAACCCACAAATACAATTTGTAGTTATTGCTTAGGTAATCTAATGATTGTTAAATTAAGAGAAGAAAAAATATATTTATACAGTCTTTTATATTTACCATTTCTGATGTTCTTCATTTCTTTCTGTGGATTTGAATTACTATCTGGTAGTCATTTTCTCTCAGCATGAAGAACTTCATTTAGTATTTCTTATATGGCAGGGTGCTAACAAAAACTGCTATCATATGTCAACACAGCCAATACCAAATAGAAGGCAAGAGAGCTCCACTCTACTATTCAAGCATATGAGCTTTCCTGACACCCCGATAACTGTTCACCTTGTACCAAGTGAAAAACTCCAAGCAACCAGTTCAAAAAAAACTCATTTTTTGTTTATCTAAAAGAGTCTTTATGTCACCTTCATTTTTAATGGATAGTATTGCTAGATAAAGAATTCTTGGTTGATAAGTTCCCGTACCTCCCCCTTTTAGCACCTTAAATATGTCATTCCACTCTCTTCCCCATTGTTTCTCATGAAGAGTCAGCCATCAATCATATTTGTTGTTTGCCTGCACATGATGAGGTTTTTTTGTTGTTGTGATTTGGTTTTGTTTGGGTTTTTTTAAGACAGAGTCTTACTGTTGCCTGGGCTAGAGTATAATGGTGTTGTCACAGCTCACTACAACCTCAAACTCTTGAGCTCAAGCAGTCCTCCTGCCTCAGCCTCCCCAATAGCTGGGACTACAGGCATGTGTCACCACGCCTAGCTAATTTTTCTATTATTTGCATAGACAGGGTCTTATTTTTGCTCAGCCTGGATCAACTATACAATTTCCATTTGGCTCTTTTTTATAGTTCCTCTTTTTCTATTAAGATTTCCTGTTTGTTGAGGCACTATCATAATTTCTTTTCATTCATTAAGCAAGTTTCCTTTAATTCTCAAAACATATTTCTAGTAGCTACTTTGAAATCCTTGCTAAATCCAACATCAGAGCCCCTCAGAATCAGTGTCTATTGACAGCTTTTTTTCCCCCTGAATATGGGTCAAATTTTTTTTCCCTCTTTGTCATGTCATATTTTTTGTTGGAAATGGGACATTTTAGATAATATAACAACTCAAGATTATGGTATTTTTGAATAGCTCGCCTGTTTATAATCTGCTAGATCTATCTCCCCTGCGTTCTTTTTTTTTTTTTTTTTTTAATTCTAATCTATATTTTATGACCCTGGTTTCCTAGGGATTGCCCTTTTGTGTGCATAACTTAGTTGTCAGCCAATGATTAGGCAGAGGTTGTACTCAAAAACTTTGAACCCATAAGGCTTTGCATTCTGTGCAGAGTGATCCACATGTGAGTTGCAGAGCACATGGAAAGTTCAGTGAGTCCCAAGCTCACTTGGGCTTGGGCTTTTCACTGGCCTCTCTCGGGTGTCCCCAGCACAGGCACATACTTTCCTAGTCCAAAAGATGGTTTATGTCCCTCACCTCAACTAGGACTATAAGCAGAACTGTTCTCAGGCTAGCAGAACTATGGAGTTTCTCCATTTCCGTAAGAGTTTTCTACTTTTACTGACAGTGCCACTAGGCCTGGCCTAGCCCTCTGCTCCAAATCAAGTCAGCCTCCTCTGTCAGTCTCACCCTGATAAATCATCGTTCTAGCCACGTTAGCTGAGCGGTGAGGTAGGGTTGTTCTTACCCAAAGTTCTGCCAGTTTTCTATGAATAAACACTTCTTAATTTGTTTTTTTTTGCCTTTGGTTATTATCCAGAGCCCTGAAGGGGTTTGACAACTGTCCAGTTTTATAATTGTTTCAGGGGTAGTGAATTTGCCAGCCTCTTCACTCATAGCTGGAAGTCCCCTGGTACACAGAAGGATTTTTGCTAGTCTACAGGAAATGTTTGCTTATAGTGTTCAGGATGTGCTTGCAATGAAAGACCTCATCTTTATGGATTTGGGTCCCTTATTTCCCAGAATCTTAAGGCTCAAAGAGCTTTGGGAGCCAGAGATTCTCCAAGATGGGGAATGGCCATCTCCATACTCGCTCATTCCATGGATTCCGCCATCAGGGTTTGACTGCCACGATCCTATCTGCACATGTTTACAGCAGCTTAGAATCTAGGTTAGCTCTTTGCCCATTAACTGACCCAGAGGCAACAGGTGGGACCTGTTTTTGGCAGAACTGTTGGAGAAAAATGCCCTAGTCATCAGCTTGCTTCCCTTGCATTTATCTCTGTCATCTGGGAATACAATATGGATAGTATCAGGCCCAACAAAAGATACATTCTGATATTATTTTCAAGTTTTTTGTCTAGACAGAGAAGACTAAGAGCTTGGATATCAGAAATACCTACCACAAAAAACAAGAAAGGCACGCTCAGTGGAAAGCCAGAGGGGGGTAGCACTGCTCGTTCACTTTCTCTCTATGTTCTTTTTTTTTTTTTTTTTCAAAAAGAAAAAAGTTTAAACCCCACCACCCACTCATCAGGTGATTGGAGACTGTAGTAAAAATGTGCTGCAGGCAGAAGTTCTGAAAAATCCCAGAAAGTGTTGAAAACATCTCTAAACAAGGTATTTTTCTTCTGCACCTTTCTTGCTAAAGGTCCCAATTGCTGCCAAGAAAACTAGTGAGAATGTTAGCTGCCAAATAAAAAATTTATGACAGTGTTTGGCAAAGGACTATCTCGCTGCTTGTTTTATACATTTCCACAAGGCACTCGAAGGCAGCCTCTTTTTTTCCTGCCTTCCACCCTCCACCCCCCACTTTGGGTACGTAAGCCTTACTGATCACTGTTCTGGGTCTGTTCTCCAATAAAAGAGCAAACTCTTATAAAGTAGGATTAAACAATATAACTTTTTCCCCTTCGGTAACTTCTGAAAATGCAAGGGAAATGCTTTCAAATGTAATATGTGGCATACAAGAGGAAGAGACATTGGGATTGCTTGTTTAGAATAGACACATTTATAGAAAAAAGAATAAGAATCTTTCAATTAACAACTGTAGACTCTTAACATTAGAAGGAATCTTCTAATGCACTCCCCAACATCCAGTTCTTTGCAGATAAAGAAATGGTGGTCCAGAAGTAGAGGTGTTCTGCCAGAGGTCACACAGCCCACCTGGGCCGGGAGCTGGGTTTCCTCTCCGTCCCATGCTCTGCCCCCGACTTGACACCCCAGCCCAGCATTGCTTTTGTTTGTTGGGAAATCCACACACACATAACACATATGGCGTGTTTTATGAATATTGGAATTCTGAGCTGTTCTGCTTTATGAAATCATTTCCCTCCCTAAAACTCTTCAAAAATCTAACTCATTAAAGCTGAGTCAAGATGGAGTAATGATACCACTGAAATGATATCATCTGCCCATATTGATCAAGCCTCCTGGCTGTGGCCGTGGATGTTCAAATGAGCCTTTTAAAAGTGGGGAGAGGAAGGGACTATATTTAGGGAAAAAAAGGTTTTCTTAAACCGAGTTTGGCTGTTGGTAGTAATAATTACTTAGACTCACAAACACCCTGAAGTATTCTGCTTGCTTGTCTAAGAAAGCAAAATTATCTGTCTCAGTCTTTTCAAAACAGTTATCAGATTCTGCTTTCAGTTGTTAATCAGTGCTGCTTAGCTCATATTTCATCGTCAGTCCTACTTATTCAAAAGCATAAGCTGCACGCTTGTCCCTTGCCTGTAGAGGCATCTGCGGGAACTGTCGCACACTCGGTCGTGTGGAAGGAAGCACAGTGCCGGGGCTGAGGCTACCTTTTGCCGTGGCTGTGTTAAGGAAGCCGGTGTTGTTTGATATAAAGTGCTGGGGACAGACCAGGAGTAAGCGGATTATTTCAGACAGCGTTAGGAGGTAACCGGAAGAAGATTAGCTCAACATGAGGCAGATATCATAAGCAAATTAGAAAGCCTTCCCAATTAGTACAAGAAACCCAGATTTATACTGTTTGTGATCTTCTGCTGAAAGGCAAAGTGTCAATGTTATGGGCTTCAGGCTTGATTTAAGTTGAAATGTTGGCATTTCCTATCAGAGCATGTTAGCATCTGAGACTGTGTACTGGCCTAATAAATGAAGTAAATTCCTTTTCTCCCAGGCTGCTAAGTATTCCCTGTGCTAGGGCTCTATACATTGAGTAATGTTGTACTTGGCCCTGAAATAATCTCTAGGGCATATTATAATATTTCTATACTGGGAATATTCAACATGACTCCAGTATACCCCCCCTTAATCTCCCTTTTGTGGTAGGGAACATGTATAATGCTAACGTCATAAAAATGAAGTGTGCAACATGCCGGATGCTGCAAATGCAATTAGATACTTAAAAATAGCTTCGTTGGTGGCATTGCTTAAACTCTGAACTGGGTCTTGTTTTTACAGACAGGGTGACACTTTTCTGCTAAGCTACTGATCGTGTGCTCCCTATAGGAGGCAGGGCTCCGCTTCTGTAGCCACCATGCAAACAGGCCACTCAAAAATCAGACTAGGTCCTTAGACATCATCACAGTTAGAGGGGTGTTGTTTTTTTTTTTTTTCTTTTCCTCAAAGTGTACTATGTGGTATCCTGCTTCTTGACCTCTAGGGGTTTGAGATCAAGCTATATTGGTAAAAGTCCTCAAAGACAGAGCCCAGCTTTTATAAAGAAGGTGGAGTGGACCCTCATTTTTAGATCAAAATAAACTTTTATTTTGCCAGAATTCAAACAATCACAAAACTTAGTATTCATTTTGCAGTCTTATCCAAGGGAAACAAAAAAGGTGAGATTTTCGTATATAGGTAGAGGCTAATTTTTTTTTTTCTGATTATAAATATAATACCTGTTCTTTACCCAAAAAGTGTGCAAAATGTAGTGACGCATAGATTTTTAAAAATCATGATCCCAACACCTAGATACATTTATATTTCAATGCCTATCTTTCTAATTTCTGTTCTACATTTATATATATACTTTTTGCAAATTCCAGATCATAATCTACATACTTATATTTGCAACCTTCGCTTTTTACCTCATATAGTATAGGCAAGAAAATTGGTGGTCCTAATGATGACTGGGAAAGATAAGATTCTGTCACGCTTTCTGAAGTATCAAGAACAAATTCTTTCAATGTAGTATTCTACTTTAGCGTTGGTTTTTCTCTAAAAATTGTCAGCACCCAAATGACACTTGTGATAACTGTCAACTCACCACTATTATAAGAAAGATTATGGTATCACCATATTCTTTTGAGCAGACATTAACATTTTCTGTAGCTTTTACATGTATGATCTAATTTTAGCATCATAAGACCCTGTGAAGTAGAAAAAAAGAGGACAGATGTTGTTACCCCTGACTTTATTCATAAATGCAGAGTGACTCACCTGGAGTCATAGCCATTTAGAGCTGGAGGTGGAAAGCAAGATACACCAAGATTCGACATTTTCCTCACTGTCACACAGCAGTGTGACGCAAAATCGGATCTGATTTTATTTCTTAATTTTCTATTTTTCTACACAGGACTCACAATATTAGATCTGATTTTAAAAACCAACTTGGCCACTGACTAGCCATGTGATCGTGAGCAAGTTAACCCCTTAAGCCTCAGTTTTCTCCTCTGGGAAATGGGAATATGGATACCCTTGTCAGAGGTTTGTTATGAAGATTAAATAAAAGAATTTGTATGAAGGACTTAGCACAATAGAAGGCACCAAAAAATATTTTTTCATTGTTTTTCTTTTTCCCACACATTCTCTTACTTTTTAAAAATTATTTCATTATTATTATTATTTGTAAGGGGCAAACTCTCACTCTGTCAGGCAGGCTAGAATACAGTGGCATGATCATAGTTCACTGTAACTTTGAACTCCTGGTCTCAAGCAAGCCTCTACCTCAGCCTCCCTAAAACCTGGGACTACAGGTGCATACCATCATGCCTAGGAATTGGGGGTTTTTTGAGATCAGGTCTGACTGTGTTCCCTAGGCTGGTCTCAAACTCCTGGCCTAAAGTAGTCCTCTGACCTTGGCTTCCCAAAGTGCTGGGATCACCCCTTCACCCAGCCAACTCACTTACTTTCTTATAACATTATGAATAAATTAATCTATCATGTTTCTTTTTCCAGTTTACTAAATTCTTAGTTTGGCATTATTTTAAATAATCATTATTAATATATGTAATAATAGACATTAATTCAAGAAAATGTAGACATGCATAGAGATAGGAAGAAAAAAAATGCCCACTGTTCAAATATAAACTCTGTTAACAATGGCTGTTTCCTTCCAGTCTTTTTTTCCTTCTGTACAAAAGCTTGCCATTTGTTTTTTAGACACAGCCACTGGTATTTTGAACTAGTGAAATAGAGTAGTTAAGGCCTATGCTTAAGAGAATGTGTTTGCATGCCACCAGGCTCTGCTCCTGCTTTCTGATTATAAAAGAGATTCCCCTTTGGAATCCCTCTTTGAACACCAGGAAGCCAATTGGGAGCTCAGAGGGTAGTCCTGGATCTGGGACTATGGGAGAAGGTCTCAAGAACCCGAGGTCTCCATGTGCACTGATTGAGAGCCTAGCCCACTGATCCTGGGACCTGGGAACAGTTCAGGCCAAACCCAGCCCATCCCTTTACCAAACCAGCTTCTCTTACATGAAAAGAAGGTGTGGACAAGACCTCAGCCAAGGCCACCATCGCTCAGGCCCCAGATCAGCCTTGTCACCCAGGGGTGGCAACTCCTCCTCACCACACTTAAGGATCTTCAGCCTCTGAGAGAAGAAGTTCTTCCTAGACCCTGAAAAGGTGTTCTGTTCAGATTGAAAGGAAAATTCCTATAGGAAGGCATCTCTGTCAGCTAATTTGATAGTTCTCTATCAAGTAAACCATTAGTGAATACATTGATCCTTCTTTTTTTTTTTTGCCTCCTGTTTTACAGTTCTGCCTAGGCTATTCCCAAGATTTCTCTGAACCAGTTGGGCAAAATTGATTTTTATTAGTTCTACTGGCCTTGTGGAAAATTATCTCATGAACTGGTTTTCATAGCAAGACTCAAAGCATAGCACAGGGTAAAAAATAAGCCTATAGCAGTCAAAACTGTTGTCTGAAATGTCTTCAGACTGGAAGGCTGAATTTATTGCACAAAACAAGTACTAGCAAGGCGGAGGTGTGCAGTCCTGCTCATTATCACTGGAAAGGGGAACCGAAAAGCCGAGTAAAAAATTAAATTTTAATAATGCCAGTGATATTTTCTAAATCTTTCCTGACAGAAAGATTCTCATTATTTTTATCTGTCTCCGAGAAGGTTCTTTTAGTGCCAGCTCAGAAATGGCCTCAGCTATGATTGTTTTCCAGGCTTTAAAGCATCTGAAAAACCAAATATATACAGAGAGAAATATGCTTTAGATTGTTAAAGGAAGGGCCGTGACCGTGGTAACATTTCGGCTAGTGTGTTTGCAGCCAGCATTTGCGGGGAACGCCTTCAGCTTTCACAAAAGAAGTCTGTGTTGTTAAGACCACTGCTGTAAATCCCCCCAACAAAGGAGACCCACCATCCACTGCGGTTGGCGATGGGACGAACTCAGGGGCCCTGAGTCCCAAATTTAGGTTTGTTCTAGAAACTGCCCCAAGCTGGCAACGAAAGGAGATTCAAGGAAAAAAAAAAAAAAATGAAGGAGCCTGTTGTCTGGGTAAATGTGAAAACTCCCAAGTGAGCTATCCCATGATAAAGAATTGTTTAGGGGGATACAAGAGAAATTAAAGCCAGAATAATTGAAGTAACCAGCCTAAAATGATATGAATTTTTATTGTTTTCTTAGCTCTTTATGATTGTGTATGAACCTGCCTTGGCCCCAAAAGGATTTATAGCAATTTACTTATGTACACACAACACAATAAGAAATATATATATATATATAAATAATGGAGTCAGAAGGGAGGCTAGTGCGTAAACTGGGAAATCACCTGTGTGTTTGCGGGAGGTGGCCCACAAATTAATCTCTAGACTTTCTGGTACCCAACTCGGAGAGGGAGATGGATTCAGCTACACGAGTCAGTGTCCACAAGATAACAGACAACATAGCTCTTTTCCCTACCCGGAGGAGAGAGAAGACCGTCCTGTGGGACCTTATCGCAGGGACACGTGCTGTGCAGCCGTCTGACAACACGCTCACGGCGTCCTTATGGGAGACACAGCGAGCTCCCTGGGCTGCTCTTACCGTCTCCCTCCCTGCAGGCTGGTGCGGTGGGGTCAGCACAGCTGGGACACTCCAGGGGCGTTTCTCAGGCTCCTCAGCCAACACTGTTCCCCTCAGCTAGTCTTTGGACAAGTCTTTAGCAAGAAGGAGTTTGAGGTTATTCCCTTTGCCACCTTAATTGGTAATTAGGGGCCATCATGTTGTCTAGTAACCAGTTAGAGGGTTGGATTTCACTATCCACTTGTGAAAAATAACACATTGCTGAGTAGTCACAAGTTACCCGGTAACATGGATAGGTTCTGGGTAAAATTGCCAGTCAACAGTGTGTTAACGTAGCACCTGTTCTCTGATTCATTTCTCCCAGTCTCAATTCCCGGTTGTCCCCAATTCTTTCTTCCCACTTCATCTCTCAGCTACTTGCAATATAGAATCACTTAGCACATCCAGCATCTTAAGGCGTTGTTGACTGCTAATTTTATGCAGAAACTATCCCTGTTACCATGTAACTCTGACGAGTCAGCAATGTGTTAAGGCCAGGGAGCTAGAGGGCTGTGCTCCCAAAGAATGACAGAGTGAAGGGTGGCTCCTTCTTCGCAAGACTCAGGCTGCCTTTTGAATTAGTCTCTACGAAGTTCCCTCCTAATTTACGGTTGGCCTTCCTATTCATACCAGCTAAATAAAGGATCTTGGAGAGTGACCAACACCCACTCTACTCTTTATCCAGTCAACAGGTATGGTCCTTGGTGACTACCCTAAAGGGTGCTGGGGTCTCATATATTTTACTAGCATTTCAGAGACTGTGGAACTAAGGCACATTTACTTGTTTTCCCCAAGATAGCTCAACACACTGCAAGAAGAGGCAATCCTACGAAGCTGTCTTTGCCACTCACCCTCCACTAAGACCTCTTGCTTTGCCATTACAAGCCTACTGGCTTATCACACGTCACATGTAAAATGTACACCATCTTGCTCAAGAGTCCTGCTGGAGACTCGGAAGGTCAGGGGTGCTGCAGTCATGCAGTCCTGCTGTGACCTCTGCTTGTGCTTCTCATGACCTTGTGAGAGTCCGTGGAGTACAGAGGCTGAGCTTCAGGCTTCTGAGAGCTGTGGGGTCAGGAGAGCTGGGCTTTTCCCACCTCTGAGGGGATCTCCAGGAGGGTAAGGCAGTGATGCTCTCACCTCCACCCCTTCCATTTAATCTGATTCTTATAACCAGTCAGAGGTCACAGACTGGGGCATAGGGTGAGTCTGCTCTGCAGATGTGCTTTATTTGGCCACCCGGTGTTATGGAAAACTTTCAACTTAGTTACCAACATTTAAAACATTGGAGATTTCACAAAGAGGACTCAATTTCTGGCTTCCCTTAGCAAATCAGAAAGTCCTGGGCATGAAGCCTACTCTGAATCCCAGCAGCCGCACCTCATTTAGAAAAAGGGCAGACATCTGGTTCTCCTGGTCCCTTCTGTTGACGCCTACAGCCTGAAGGCTGGCTCTTCCTTCTCAGAGGGACTTCGGGTTCCCTGGCTGGCAGGTGAGGTGCTTTACCGGCACCAACCTGGGGGCCCTACTGTCTGATTATAACCTGCCCCACCTTCCTCTCTACCACAGAAGTAGGAGTCAGCCATTCCACTATCACAGTGAGCCTTGAGAGGAGGCATTTCTAACCTGGGCTTCACCTGCTCCGTTCTCATTAACACTGCGTGGTAGTACGTAAAATCTGTTTAAGATCATGAAGGAGCTATCACGAGTTCTGACCAGAGAGCCTACCCTCTGTTGGTTTCTCGTGGAGCATGAGCAGGGCAGGGGTGAACCACAGCAGGACACCCCTCCAGCCAGGCAGGGGGGACAGCAGAGCAGTGTCTCTGGAGCCCGGAGAGGGAGAGGAGTTCTGATTTTAGGATCTAGAAAACTTAATCACACCCCTCAAGGGCTGACAGTGATGCAGGTGGCTGATAAAATGCTTTTCTCCCTGACATCAGGAAAGAAGGTGCAAATGAATGACTATTAGTTGATAAGTATCAGATGTCAGATCTTTTTTTTTTTTTTTAAATTATAGATAAAAATATGCACCATAGATGTGGCCCAACCCATAACCCTCCCTCCACCAAAACCTCCCCCCTCCCTTCCCCTGCCTTGGTCCTTTCCTCATAGTCTTGTGGTATAGTTGGGTTATAGCCTTCACGTGAAAGCTATAGTTTAGCTTCAAAGTAGGGCTGAGTACATTGGATACTTTTTCTTCCATTCCTGGGATACTTTGCTAAGGAGAATATGTTCCAGCTCCATCCATGTAAACATGAAAGAGGTAAAGTCTCCATCTTTCTTTAAGACTGCATAGTATTCCATGGTATA
>CAUYPK010063630.1:0-37312 GCA_963574355.1 Loris lydekkerianus | reverse complement strand
AAAAAAAAAAATTGAGATTTGGATTTTGATGATATTACTAAAATGGCAAAAGTTGTGGAATACAGATTAAACCAGTGAGGATGTAGACTAATCTTAAATTGTTTAAATTAAAAATGTACTTATTATATTCTTTTACTAGCACAGGCAAGGACCAGGAAAAAAAAAAAAGAAAAAAGAAAAAAAGAAAGAAAAGAAACAAATCGTTATTGACTCTGGGTGAAAGAATTATCAATACTTTCTGATAATTAAGAGAATAATTAGAGTGTCATTGTTGTGAAAGCTTATTTATCGTGTGTTAGACCCCTGTCCAAAGTCACACAATTATCTGATCCATAATCTAAGCAGTGTGCTTCCAAACTTGCACTTGGCTCACTAAACTGTATTGGCCCAGGGATAAATATGGAGAATATTTCTCCAAATGTATCAATGTAGAATTACCCATAACCAAAACTTTCTTCTAATGAAAGGTTAAATTATGGACCTTTAGGTTCATATTTTAGCAAGGATGACTTTATATTTTGCTGAAAATGTTACCTCTTGCAGTGTGGGTGTGTGTGTGTGTGTGCAGGTGTGCACACATATGCACCCACATACTTCCTTTAATGAAGGCATTTTGGGGGGGTGGCGAGCCTGGGGAAAGGCTCTATGACTCTGCCTGCAAACTCCTTAAGCAAATGGTTTGTGTTCCACAACATAGCAGCCAGTGTCAGCAGTGGTCTAGAGCCTCCATTTTTAAACAAATAATAATTCCATTAACTCCTAATATTATGGATAGAGCACTGATAGGCAGAACTTTGGGGAATATTATACAGCCAGTAAAATCTGAATATGAAGTGGTAAGTTTCACAGAAATCTTTGAATCCTTTAAGAGTCTGTTCTTGGAAATGAAGGGAAAGGTGTTGTTTAATGTTACCATCTGCCTCTAATCATACCATAAATCAGCTATTAACCATGATAATGTGAGGAGGCACATTTCTTGAGCTGATCAATGACAAACTCACAGCTAATATAATACTGAATGGAGTAAAACTGAAAGTTTTTTTACTTATAACTGGAACCAGACAAGGATGTTCACTGTTGCCACTATTATTAAACATAGTTATGAAAGTCCTAGCCAGTGTGATCAGGCAAAAGAAAGATATAAAGGCCATCCTGATATGGGTAGAGGAGGTCAAACCCTCACTATTTGCTGATGAAATGATCTTATACTTAGAGAACTCCAAGGACTCAACCACAAAACTCCTGGAAGAGATCAAGAATTACAGTAACATCTCAGGGCATAAAATCAATGTTCACAAATCAGTAGCCAATAACAGCCAAGTTGAGAAGAAAATCAAGGACACAATTCCCTTCATATTAGTTTCAAAGAATACAAAATACTGAGGAATATACCTAACAAAAGAGGTGAAGGATCTTTACAAAGAGAATTATGAAACCCTAAGAAAACAAATAGAATATAAATATAAGAGCATGTTGTGCTCTTTGCTGGGAAGAATCAGCATTGTCAAAATATTTATGATACCCCCAAGCTATGTATAGATTGATAGTAATCCCCATTAAAATATCAATGTTACACTTTGAAGAACTGGAAAAAATAGCACTTCATTTCATATGGAAGCAGAAAAAGAAACTTGTACAGTCAAGGCTATTCTTAGTAGTAAAAACAAAGCCAGGGGCATCATTCCACTGTACTTCAGGCTGTATTACAAGTCCACAGTGATCAAAACAGCATGGTATTGGCACAGAAATAGATACATAGACATATGGAACAGAATAAAAAGCCAAGAGATGAAACAAATATCCACTTGCCATTTTATTTTTTATAAACCAAACGAAAGTTTACAGTGGGGAAAAGAATCCTTATTCAACAAATGATGCTGGGAGAACTGGATAACTACATACAAAAGACTGAAATTGGACCCGTACTTTTCACTACTTAGAAAATTGACTCAAGATGGATAAAAGATTTAAAACTGAGACATGAAATGATAAAATTCTTAGAAAAAACTGTGGGAAAAACTCTTGATGATGTGGGACTGGGGAAAGATTTTAGACAAAGACTTCAGTGGCCATCACAACAACAACAAAAATAAACACATGGGCTTAGACTTAAAAACGTCTGCACAGCTAAGGACACAACCAGCAAAGCAAAAAGACAACTTTCAGAATGGGAAAAGATATTTGCATGATATGAATATTACAAAGGGTCAATAACCAGATCTACAGAGAACTCAATCAACAAAAAAAAGAACAAACCATTTCATCTACCACCGGGCAAGAGATCTGAACAGGACCTTCTCTTAGGAAGAAAGATGAATGGCTGACAAACATATGAAAAAATGCTCATTGTCCCTAGGTGAACTGTATTATATGTGAATTATCTCTCAATAAAACTGTCTAAAAAAATGTCCCCATATAATTCCAAAACCCATCTTTTCCTTTCTGTCCTTTCCACCTCTGCCCTGTATCAATCAATACTACTTGTCTTTTCTCCAGCCACACTGTGAACAGATATTTCTAAAACACAGATAGGTCTGAATTTTAACATGGTACACCAATCTCTGGGGCTTGGCGTCCACTATCCAGTGAGAACTACCAAGCATCACTGTTCTATACTCCAATCAAACTGTCCAATCACTGTTCCTCATACTTGCCAAGTTACTTGACAACTCTATCCCATCATATTTATCCTGTCTTCTTGGCAAACTTATATTCATCATCATTTAAGTTCCCCCTCAAATGTCCCTTCTTCCCATCTCTCCATAGGGGATGCTGGTGACATCCACCTCTGTGGCCAGACTTTGTACTCATTCCTAGCAGGACATCTAACTCTGAGTGTTGTAGTTATTGGTTTGTATGTCTGTTTTCCCTATTAGATTATGAGTGTCTCAAGGTTAAGGCCTAGTTCTGAGAGCCTGTCTTCTCAATTTGGTAAATAAAACATGCTTCGTGAAGATTATACAACTAAAACAGGCAGCAAATAAAACTAAAACTTATTTCTGGCTTACTGTCTGCTTACAATAACTTAAAATTTTTTTAAAAGTAATTTGCAAAATAACATACTTGTTCCATTGATGTTTCATGAAGTTCATTAAGATTCAGAGTATAAATCCCTTCTTCGGCACCAAATATCAAGTACTGATCTGAAACAGAAATAATCCATTTTGATTGATTTGATAAATTAATTGATTTTGATAAATATTAATAAGATACTTTTTAAAAAGGCTTTATACAATCTAAAATTCAGTAAATATGTGTTGATATATAAAAACTTACTGAGATTTAGAAGCAGTAAGTGTTTTTAAGAAGAGGTTAAATACTCTAGACTAATAAGTTGAGTTATATGTAAATATTAGCCTCAAAAACTTTCAAAAGTGCTGAACATTTTTACATGAGAGAGCTTCTGAAAAGCAGTATGCTAGACTCTCGCTCTTCAGACAGTGCTGAGGACTGGCAGAGAATTTGCAGCTCTTTTTCCTAAAACCTCCAGAGAGTATCATGAGTAACTGACATACAGACTATAAATCACGATCACCCAATACAGATTCAAAGTATTTTTACAGAATATTATTTTTTCGGGGTTATTACTGAAAAAGTATTTTTACAGAATATTATTTTTTCAGGGTTATTACATTGTGATTTAAAAAAACAGTATCTGATCACTGCCTATTAAAAAATTAACTAAAACCTGGATAGCTACTAGGACATTCAATAAGCCTAGTAATGGTTCTGTCTGATCTGTTGATAAGACAAAGGTCAAGAACTTCTCCAAACTAAACAGAAGCATTGAGAACAACACTGAGTGCCAAGAGTATGCTTAAACTGCCCAGCATTTAAGATTAGTACTGCTAGATTAATGGCATCAGATTTGTGGTCATACAGAACAAGGCTTAAACTACAGCTCTCTACTGCCAACTGGCTATGAAGCAATGAACCGTGGATTTTTAGAAGATTTAATAAGAATGTGTGTGTGTGTGTGTGTGTGTGTAAACACCACATATATACACAGCACCTATGTAAAAATATCCACAACTATATGTGTCTTAGAAAGATAGATACTAATTTATAGATACATAGCAAGAAGACACTGCCTTTAGTGCCTAATGACAACTATTATGACCCCTTTTAAGTTTAGAGATCCTTTGTGGTCACTAAATACTGGACCCTCAGTAGCTTAATACCTGTACTAATGGCTGTGTCAAAAAAATATATTAATATATTAAATCGCTATACAGTAGCAGAAGAACATTTCTGGAGGAAGTTGGGGCGGCACCAAGTATATGACTTTGCTATATTAATACAGTGACTATAAGGTGGAATTTTAATGTTATGTGTCACCTGAAACACTGATAATAGGATAAACATATTTACATTAAAATTGAAGAAAAATTATAGTAAAACCTTTTTTCAACCAGCACATTGTACCCCATAAATGCATTATTGTACACAGCTATGATTTAATTAAAAAAAACCCTTTTTTTAGAAATATACATAAAATGAATAAAATCAAATGCTTTCACAGTCCCAGTTTAATACCAATATACAGTACTACCTCTTGTATCTGGGTTTATCCATGATGTTGCACAATGTATTTTCAAAGGACACCCATTAAAAACCTTTGAAAAGCATGCACCCATCTATAAAAATAAAGAATAATCAAAGTGAAACAGTGACAAATAACAGGCTTTAATATAACATATATAATGTAATTATTTTCTATTTTAATGTGGGAAACTATATAGAGTACACTGAAATTATGAACATCTTCATATTTATAGAAAAAAACGTATTAAATCATAATTATTTGCCTAACAGTGGTACCATAATGATTTTTACTTGAGAAAAACAGTAAAAAATTCAGTCATAGTTTATTTTTTCTATCTTTTCAGTTAAACACAGCAGTAACAGCAACTAATTCTGCACAGTAATTTGCTAATATGAGTATCACTTACATGTCCTATGTTGACAGCAACGCAATATTCCCCAGTAAAAGGGAAATGATAACCTCTATAAAGGTAGAAATTTTTCTTGTTTCATTTCATGAGCCTAAAAATGGTACGAATCATTAAATTTCACATTACAAAGCAAAAGACTATAACTGATTTGGAATATATTACTTTCCTTTTTCTTCTTCTTCTTCTTTTTTTTTGAGACAGAGTCTTACTTTGCTGCCTGGGCCAGAGTGCACTGGTGTCATCATAGCTCACAGCAACTCAAACTCCAGGGCTCAAGTGATCCTCCTGCCTCAGCCTTCCAAATAGCTGGGACTACAAGCGTGTGCCACCACCATGCTAGGCTAAATTTTCAAGAGATGGGTCTCGCTTGGCTCAGGGTTTTAAAATTCACATATGTGTTTCCACCTTCAAAATACCAACTTTTTCTTTTAATTAAGTAGTCTGATTCACTGAAGAGCTTTCCTCTTTGATGTTTTGGGTAATAAATACTTCATAATGTAATATAATATCACTCATTTGAACTTCACATGTATCTTCAAAGATCAAACTGTTAATTTTGAAATTACTGTTCTGGTTAAAACCTGAACTCAACTATATACTCAAAAGTACATTTGCTCATGTAATCACTTTTACTACTTGAGGGAAAATGGTACAAAAAATATCTGGTTAGAGGAAATTTCTGTATTTGCCACGTGGTCCTAAATTAGAAGAACACCACTGTGCATCATTTTATATCAGGAATATCTTCCTCAGAGACATGGAGGCAACATGCCAAGAGAACACACGGACTAGCTGACTGTAATGGATTAAAAATATTAACATAAAATAAAGACAAAACCATAAAATTTTCTCTTTCAATAATATAAGTCTACCAACCAACTTCTTTTTAAAGACTTCAGTACCCGAAAAGAATGACTTAGCCTGACAATACCATCAGGTGTTAAAAGACCAATAAAAACATGTTTTTCTGACATAGGGCAGAAATGGTATTACTTACTTAATCCTAATTACCTTTTAAGATGGCTACCAAAATTTGAATTTAAGGTACTGCTAAACCCCTAGAAATCCAAAAATGAGGAACAATCAAGCCAGATCCCAGCCTTCAGCTAACCTGCACAGCTGGATCCCACCTGGCAGTGCACGGTCAGCAGCTTTTCCCCATCAAACTGTATACTGCAAGTTTTGTCCTTTAATATACTTCTGCTACAAGTATATATATGTTATACAATATAAAGTATACTTTATAAGTTAGTATTAAAATAATTATTAAGTATTTATAATATAAATACAAGTTTTAAAGATGTATGTACTTTACAATATAAAGTATACTCTATACTAAAAAGTAGAGTTAAAAACTAAAAAGGCTAAAAGGTAAGGTTGAAGGTCATACACTAGAAAAACTAGGCATAGCTTTTAAAGTAGTATTATATAAGATTTCCTTTTTTTTCTTTTTGCATTTTCAATTTCAAAATTTTAAGGGAGTACAAATTTTGTTCATGGATACCTTGTTTAATGTTTAAGTCAGGGCTACTAGTGTGCCTGTCACCAGAATAGTGTTCATTATACCTAACAGGCAAATTTTTATTCCTCCTCACTTCTTGGTTTTCAATGTCCTTTGTATCTCTTTGAGTCCATGCACACCCAGTGTTTAGCTCCCAATTATTAGTGAGCACATGCATTTGTTTTTCCATTCCTAACATACCATCATCCTAAGTCAGTGGTTCTCAGTCTTCCTAATGTTGTAGCCCTTTAATACAGTTCTCAGTGGGTCACGACCCACAGGTTGAGAACCACTGACTTAGGATAATGGTCTCTGGTTCCATCCAAGTTGCTGCAAAAGATGTTATTTCACTGCTTTTTACAGCTCGGTAGTATGCCATGGTATACATGTACTATATTTTCTCTATCCGTTCATGTACTGATGGGCACTTAGGTTGATTCCACATCTTTGCAACTGTGAATTGTGCTGTGATAAACATTTGCATGCAAGTGTCTTTTCCATAAAATGACTTTCCTTTGGGTAGATACCTACTAGTGAGATTTCTAGATGGAATGGTATGTCTACACTTATTTCTTTGAGCTATCTCTAGAGATTTTCCAGAGAGGTTGTACTAATTTGGAGTTCCACCAACAGAGTGTAAGCATTCCTTCATCTCTTCATCCATGCCAAGATCTATGTTTTTTACTTTTAAGAATGGCCATTCTGACAGGGGTAGGTAGCATCTGACTGTGGTTTTAATTTGCATTGCCCTCATTATTAGTGATGGTGAGAATTTTTTCATGTTTGTTGGCCATTTGTTTATCTTCTTTTGAAAAACTTCTATTTATGTCTTTTGCCCACTTTCTAATTTTTTTTTAACTGATTTGAGTACTTTGTAGATTCTGTATATTAGCCCTTTATCAGGCATATCGTTTGTGAATATTTTCTTCCATTCTGTAGGTTGTTTGTCTACTACTCTGTTGATTATTTCCTTTGTGTAAAAGATTTTAACTTAATTTTATTCCTATATTTGCCTTTGGGGTTTTAGTTACAAATTTTTGTCTTGCTCAATATCTAGTACAGTTTTTCCTAGGTTTTTTCCTAGAATTTTTATAGTTACATGCTTAATTTAAGGCTTTTGTGCATTAATTTTTATATTTGGCAAGAGATAGGGGCCCTGTTTCATTCTTTTGCATACGGCTATCCAGTTTTTTCAGCACCATTAATTGAAAAGGGTTCCCTTTCCCTAGCATATGTTGTCTGCTTTGCTGAGAATCAGTTGGTTGCAGGTAGATGGTTTCATTTCTGGGTTCTCAATTATGTTCCACCGGTCTATGTGTCTACCTTTACACCAGCACCATGCTATTCTGGTTACTATTGCCTTGAAGTATAATCTGAAGTCAGGTAATGTGATGCCTTCAGATTTGTTCTTTTTTTTTTTTCTTCTTTAGAGACAGAGTCTCATTTTATCACCCTCGGTAGAATTCTCTGTGGCGTCACAGTTCACAGCAACCTCCAACTCCTGAGCTCAGGCGATTCTCTTGCCTCAGCCTCCCAAGTAGCTGGGACTACAGGCGCCCGCCACAATGCCTGGTTATTTTTTGTTGCAGTTTGGCTGGGGCTGGGTTCGAACCCACCACCCTCAGTATATGGGGCTGGCACCCTACCCACTGAGCCACAGGTGCTGCGCCAGATTTGTTCTTTTTGCTTAAGGTTGCTTTGCCCATTTGTGCTCTTTTTGGATTCCAAATGAAACTTAGAATCGTTTTTCCTTGATTTGTGAAATATGATGCTGGTATTTTGATGGAGATTATACTGCATCTGGGAAGCATGAACATTTTAACAGTATTCATTTTTCTAATCCATGAGCATGGAATGTTTTCTCATTTGTGTCACCTAGGATTTCATCAGCGTTTTGTAATTCTCTTTGTAGAGACCTTTCACCTCTTTAGTTAAGTATATTTATGGGTATTTTATTATCTTTGTATAAAGCTATTATAAATGAAATTGAGTCCCTGATTTGACTCTCAGCTTAACTGTTATTAGTATACAGAAATGGTATTGATTTATGTACATTGATTTTTGTACCTTGAGACTTTGCTAAATTTATTAATTCTAGGAGGTTTTTGGTGGAGTCTTTAGGGTTTTTGAGATACAAGATCATCCTGTCAGCAAACAGGGATTGTTTGACCTCCTCTTTTCCGATTTGAATGCCTTTCTTTCTCTTGCCTGACTGTGGCTAGTACTGCCAATACTATGTTGAATAAAAGTGGTTACATTGAACATCCTTATCTTGTTCCAGTACTTAAAAGAAATGCTTTCCAGATTTGCAGCAATGGAAATGTAGTTCTATCCTTACTAACATAAAATAACATTGACTTCATATAATTTTAATCCTAAAAAAGACAGCATGACTGCATGATCCAGCAATCCCACTACTGGGTATATAGCCAAAAGAAATGAAACAAGTATGCTGAAGCAACAGTTGCACCACCATGTTGCACTGCAGCATTATTCACAAGCGCCAATACATGAAATCAACCTAAGTGTCCACTACTAGATGAATGGATAAAGAAAATGTGATACAGGCAGCCCTCCATATTCATGCGTTTGTATCCGTGGATTTAACAAACATCCAATTAAAAATATTCAGAAAAAATGGATGGCTGCATCTCTACTGACCATGTACAGACTGTTTTCCTCGCTGCTATTCTCTTAGCAATATAGCATAACAATTATTTACACGTTCGTAATAAAAGTAATCTAATTTAAAGGATATAGGAGGGTATGTGTAGGTGATATGCAAATAACTATGCCATTTTTTATAAAGGATTTGAGCATCCCTGGATTTTGGAATCTGTAGGGTAGGAGGATTCTAGAACAATTCTCTCACTGATATGGAGGAACTATATATACATATTATGGAATATTAATCAGCCTTTAAAAAGACAGAAGTCCTATCATTTTTGACAACATAGAGGAATCTGGAGGGCATCATGCTAAGTGAAACAAGCCAGATGCAGAAACACAAATACCGCATGATCTGATTTATTATGTGGAATTCACAAAGTTGAACTCATAGAAACAGAGAGCGAATGGTAGTTACCAGAGCCTGGGGTGAGGGGCTGTGGAGATGTTGGTCAAAGGACACAAAATTTCAGCTAGACAAGAAGAGTAAGTTCAAGAGATCTATTGTACATCATGTTGACTACAGTCAATAACAATATACTGTATACCTGGAAATTGCTAACAGAGTAGATTTCAACGAAAAAATAAGTATGTGAGGTAAGGCATATATTAAATAGCTTGATTAGTCATTCTAACAGGTACATATATCAAAAGAGCATGCTGTATCCCAAAAACATACATTTTTTACCTGTCAAATAAAAAAAGAGAAATAGAAAGAATGGATGATTTAAAAAAACAAACACAAAATAAAAACCAGAGCAGGGTGTGGTGGCTAATATCTGTAATTCTAGAACTTTAGGAGGTTGGCAGGAGGATTGTTTGAAGCTAGATCAGCCTAGGTAAAACTTCATTTCTACAAAAAATTATAAAATTAGCTGGACATGGTAGCATGTGCTTGAGCCCAGTAGTTGGAGATTCAGTGAGCTATGACTGGGCCACTGCATTCTGGCCTGGAAAGAGCAAGACCCTGTCTTTAAACAAATAAAATAACCCAAAAAATAATACAGGACCCTAAATTCTGGCCAGAGTTGAATGGAGTTTTGTGATCTTGGTGACTAAGGTCTTGAGTCTCAGTTTTATTCATCAGCAAAATAAAAGTTTGGGCCAAATGTTCCTTCAATGCTCCTTATTCTAAAATTACATGATTTTGTTCATTTTAACAATCCGTCAGAAAACATGTTATGTCTATATTTTGAACTTCTACATTTTGTATGTTCATGGGCCTTTTTAACATGTCTTCAAAAATAGTTGCAAATAGGATATTAACCAATTTTGAAATTAAGAAGCTTTACAATATATAATTTATCATAATTTTATTTTGAAAAGCTACTTTTCAGATATAATCAAATAATATTTCAAGTAGCAATCTCATAGACTACTTCAAAAATAATGAAGGTTCTTTCAAACAGGCAAAAAATCTAACTAGAGATACACTTCAAGCAATTATTTGTCATTGTGCTTAGTTTGAAAACTTGCCTTAGTTTGATACTTAGTACTTACATGCACTTTAGGTGTCGGGGGAAGACCATTACTAATAGGCTTCTAAAAAAAGAACACACGTATGATTACATATTTTCTGTTGCTCTTTGGTATAATAATACTATATTTCAAACACATTTAACAAAATAAAATACACAAATACATTCTCTGTAAACTAAAACCTTATAGATAAGGCTGTAGTTCCCTGTACCGTTTTCACAGTACACTTATTTACTTGTCCTCCCCAAACCAGTCTGGTGTGTAACCTTCCAAATCTTCTCTAGGCAATTAGATAGATGTACTTGTATGCTTGTACAGCTTTCCAGACTTTTTTGGTTTATATTTACATAGTGTCTCCATAGAAAATACTATTTTTGTGCATTTTAAAACATAAAACATATGCACTGTTTACTTGTTCTCTGCCTTAAAACTGGGTTTTGGATAGGATTCCTTGTCAGTAATACAGACCTACTTCATTTGTTTTAACTCAGCATAGTACGAATGTAACATACTTTATTTAGATATTTCATAAATGCTATTGGATATTTGGGTTATTTTCAATATTTTGCTAAAATAACAATGCTGAAATGAAAACTCCTGTGTATACCTTCTTATGCAGTATGTGAATGTTTTTTTCCAGCATATACTGTGGGAAGTGAAATCCCTGGTATATGGGGTCTGTACCTTTTACATTTTGGCAGATATTAACCATCAAACTGCCTTTCAGAGTGCCTGTATCACACATCACACCTACCAACAACCTTTGAGAGCTCTTGGTTCCTCATGGTCTCACAGCAGAAGCACCAAGCTGAGTAGTAACAAATTTCTCATGTGTTTCTCAGTGATTTGTACCTCTTATTACTGGGAAGGTCAAGAATCTTTTTAAAAACTATTTCTTTGCTATCTGTATTTATTCCTCTGTGTATTGTCTTCTCCCATTTTTTTGTTACTGATTTTTTCATAACTATTTATTGATGTTTTAAAGATATATTCTAGATTTGAATACTTAGTTAATATAAAAAATATTTTTCCCTAGTCTGTATGTAGATCATCTTAACCATGTTTATTTACAATGTGCTTTGTCAAATGAAGTTTTAAATTTTGATGAATTCAAGTATATAAATCCTTGGTCAGAATATACAGACAATTATAAGGAAGGCAAAAGTAGCACATTTGCTCACCCACAGCATCATCAAAAATGCCAGATATTTTTCCAAAGGGTCACATTGAGAGGGAAGCTCTTTTGGTTATATTTAGACATGAATTTTATGAAAGTCTAGAGTTCTTTCAAAGTTAACCTTAACAAAAGCATTTTAAGAAATGATATTGTAATTTCTGATATAAATCAGAATCATTTAAACAATGACACAAAAGCAAACAAAAAACCCTACTGTTAACTACTTTCATATATGAGACACAAAAATATGAAATGACTTTTCTGAAATTAAGATTTTATGACATCTTACTTTGTAGAACTATTTTGAGGAAGCAGAACACGTTATTGCCAACATTTCTGACAACTTTTTATTCCATTTTGTAAATAATTTATGTACTTTTTTCACATATTGACATTCTTAAATTATCTGATGTCACCTATCTTAGCAAAACATCAATTTTAATTAGTCTGAATATTATAACTCTGTGATTTAATTTAAGCACTAATAAAACTGGCTGTAAATAATTTCAAGAATTACAGCAAAAACCAAAAGCATGCTTCAATATACCACAGATACTACTTATCCTATGATAGAGCCATGAAGGTATTTATCTCAGAATTAACTGTTAGTTCCTTACCTTAATGAAGGAGGTAGGAGAAAAAGTGAGTTAAAAATGCATACAAAAGTAATGCTTAATGTCTCCCAAAGGTGATTATAACTGCACTACAGTCAATGAGCTGCATTTCTATATTATTACATTAGTAGGACTGCTAAAATTTAAACTGCTGAAAGCAAAAAGGCACTGCTCAGTTGGACAGAGTTTCATAAAACCTATTCCTGAAGGACATTTTTATACTTTTGTTTAAAATGTCCTAAATTTCACAAATGAAAATGAATAACCTCAGTCAAATGCCTAACTTGAATTCTGAAAAATGGTATGCCATATTCTATAGTGAAATCTTTTTCAAAAATTAAGTAGTAAAATGCTTCTAGTGAGGTACACATATGTGCACATAAACTTACATTATACATTTCTAGAAAAGTAATCAATATTACTATATAAAAATCTTCAAAAAATACTTTCAACTCATTGACATTTCTTGAAGTAATAGGGATTTTAAGGACTTTTGCCTTTTGTTTTAAATTCTATGATATATGAATGTAATCCAGTGATCAGAAGTTGATTCTTTTCAACTGTTTAAAAAAATTTCATCTTTTAAGATCCCTGATAAGTAACAGTTACATTTTAATTGTTATGTTGTGGCATCTTATCTAAATTTGTGCCAGAAGTAGCTGCTAAGGCTAATTTCGCCTTTTTTAAAGTGATATCTACTAGATTTACCCCCTTATTAGCTATTTTCTTTGCATAAGATCAGCAATATCATTAAATATGTAATTTATAGTTAGAAATTTGTCTTGAAGTAGAAGGTGTAACTTTATCTATGTCCTTCTTTCCATAACTTCTTGAGAGTATAAGAGAAAATTTTAAGAATTAAGTCTCACCAATGAGAATAAAAATAGGTATTTTGAGAACAATCACTAGAACACTAAGTATTACCTGTATGAAGAAGACCATGCTTTATATTGCAATACAATATATAACAAATTGGTCTAAATAATTTAAATATCAGAATGCCATCATTTAAGTTTACCATAGCAAAGTTATTCTTTTTTTTAAGAATTAAATAATCTATTCATTATAATTAATATACTAAAATAGCAAAATAATAATTAAAATATACACAGTTGCTACTGTTTCACTAATTACAAGTGTGAGATTATGAACAGCAATACCTACTGGTACGTCTTTCTTTTCTTTCCGTGAAAGGTTGGTGCCTCTGTGTTCATTCTGCTGCTGATACAATGAGCCATCTCGTTCACCATTTAACTGGAAGGAATTCTCTCCATTTCCTTTAATAAGATATGTTTAAATACATCAAAAAATTATTTTCATAAAAATTTTCCTTCAGAAAATGATCAAGTAGGAAAGAAATATATTAACTGAGACAGTTTGAGTATTCTGTTAGATCACCCAATCAGAATATTTAGTACTAAAGAAAGAAGTCTCATACACACACTCTTCCACTTATGTCTCTATTTCTGCCATATTAAGCAAATTTAAATTCAGGCTGAATTTAAGTAGATGTATTTATTTGCATTAAAAAAAAACAAAAAAAAAATACTGAATTCACAACTACTTTCTTTTTTTTTGAGACAGAGTTTCACTTTGTCACCCTTAGTACAGTGCGGTGGCGTCACAGCTCACAGCAACCTCAAACTCTTGGGCTTGAGCAATTCTCTTGCCTCAGCCTCCCAAGTAGCTGGGAGTACAGGCGCCCTCCACAAGGCCCAGCTATTTTTAAAGACGAGGTCTTGCTCTGGCTCAGGTTGGTTTCAAACCTGTGAGCTCAGGCAATCCACTCGCCTCAGCCTCCCAGAGTGGCAGGATTATAGACGTGAGACACCGTGCTCAGCCTCACAACTGCTTTCAAGGGCTGATTCATATTATGTTATCCAAGAAACTTTAGTTGCCTTTTTTCTTTCTTTCTTTTTTTTTTTTTTTGGAGATAGTGTCTTACTCTGTCTCCCTGGGTTGAGTGTTATGGCATCATAGCTCACAGCAACTTCAAACTCTTGGCCTCAAGAGATCCTCTTGCCTCAGCCTCCTAAGTAGCTGGGACTATAGGTGCTCACCAAAATGCCCAGATAATTTTTCTATTTTTATTACAGATGTGGGTCTCACTCTTATTCAGGCTGGTTTTGAACTCCTGAGCTCAAGAGAGCACCTGCCTGGGCCTTCCAAAGTGCTAAGATTATAGGCGTAAGCTATCCTGTCTGGCCTTTAGTTGCTTTTTTAAATTAGTTATCTTGGATAACACAGGGAAAACTTACAGTGTTAAAACAGTACCTTCTAGTATTAATTTAGAGCCAAACACCTAACAAACAATGACAATCACTTTTCTAAAAGTGACCAAAATAAAATAAAGGGGTCAAAGTACCATCAAGTAGCCTTAGAACCCAAACACATTTTCTTTATTTGGTTAGAGTTTAATTTCTTTTGTCTCTACACAGTTCAATGAGGAATGGACAGAAGAGGGAAGGCTAAATATGAAATAAGAAATGAGGACCAAAATATGACAGACTGGGTCACAGGAAATACGGTCACAAAACAGTGAACCACGAGGCACAAAGCAGAAACTACCTCCCTAGTCATTGCCTTCCTTCTCTCCTCCCTCAAAGACATTACACACACTGCATTAAAAGAAACATTTCCTCCATTTCTCCCCCACCCCCAGTATGGAAACCTGGTAACACGTTTGCTGTCACCCTCCCCTATTACCTAAGGCAACAGGTTTTTGCGGGGGTAATCTGGGAGGTGGTGGTCTAGGTGGAACTTGGGACGGTTTTGCTGGGCTCCCTGACATGGGACATCTCTTGATTGTTCCTTGATTATCATCTTCAGTAGAATGAGTTTCCTGTGGTATGAAGATGGATTTAGGCTAAAATAATACAAAAAAGAGACCAAAAATTAAATATGAAATTACCTCTCTGAAGTAAATATTATATATCAGAGGCATCTAAACTGTGTTTGCAAGATTAGTTATAAGGTTATTCAACTATCCAATTCAGATTCTTACTATTTAAAACATTCTTTTTTTTTTTTTGTTAGTGTCTCAAAAATCAGTAATACTTTATTCGCTTCCATGCTTTCACCATTAGCAAAAAGCAAAAATGTTTGTGTTTGCAAGATAAACAGCCTCTTTACTCAGAGATGAAACCTCAAATGACAAGGAGGAAGATAAAAGAGCCATAAATAGGGTCCCTGGCCAGTGGACTGAATGAAGGCTTTGCCTAAGAAGACGTGGGTCAGCTCAGGGGATGTGGGGGAGGGTGCTATTTAAAATATAGTCTAAAAACGTACACTCAAATATGTACACTTCTCAGGTTTTGCTGCTGTGCCAAAAAAGGAGAGGGGCCTCTACGTCTTTTTCTTTTCTTTTTTTAACAGACAAGGTCTCACACTATGGCCCAGGCTGGAATGCCCTGGCTTGATATAGCTCAGTGTAGCCTTGAATTCTTGAGCTCAAACAACCCTCAGCTTCCCAAGTAGTTAGGACTAGATGTGTGATATCACACCTGGGTAATTTTTAAAAATGTTTTTTTTTTTTTTTTTTTTTTTTAAAATATTGTTGAGGTCTTGCTATTTTGCTCAGGCTGGTCTCAAACTCCTGCCCCCAAGAGATCCTCTCACTCAGCCTTCTGATCCACTGCCTGGCTAATGTCTTTCTAATAATTCCTCACAAGCCTTCCCACTTAGACTAGACAAATGAAAGTATTCTAGTTTTTCCTACCTCCTTCAACTTAAATGATTCTCTTTTTATTTTAAATATGCAAGCTAATCAAAGTTCAGTCCCTCATCAAGGCTAATAAACTGCCTCTTAGATGATGCAATGTCTTTTATGTTGTAAACACTTAATCTTTCAAATTAGCTGAAGGTTTAGAGAATTTAGAAAGTCTTACAAGTGGGTTCCTTATTAGGAAGATTGCTCACCACTTATTGCTTTGAAGTTCAGATCTCTCTCTACCTCTGCTAACATAAAACAAAACACTATTTCATGATTTTCTCAATAGTGTAAGAAAACAGAAATAAATTGGATGCCAAAAAACTGGACTCCAACTCTCACTTAGATCTTAAATGTTAAAGCAGCTCATTTTATAACTAAAATCTGCTATGCATTTGAACTTGAATCAAAATAAATTTATATTATCCCTCACTATAACTCATTATACTCTTTAAAAAATCCTAACAGTTATAATTATTTTATAATTTTATAATGATTTTGGCTGGAAAAAAATTTCATTAAATTTTTTTTGACAATTACCACCCTATTTTGTATTTTTAATTAATAATTATAATCTGAAAATTAAATATCTATGATGATAAATCACTATCTTTTACACCTACTCTTACTTAGTGGGTATAGATTACTATAGATTCTGAGGGAAAAAATCTTACAAAAGTATGAGTTTTCTAACATGTGAAATAACACCAATCCACTAATATAATCATTTTCGGCATATGAATTTCTAGAACTTGTTACTTAGAATGAACTCTAAAGGACAAGCCTGGCATTTAAAAAAGACAGTAACAATCATAATCATCTACTTAAATCCCAGTTTAGCAACTTGGTGATTTTTCTTTGTGGATTGCAAATGAAAAGCTAGGATAAGTATCAATGCAGTATTAAAGAAACAAAACAATAATATATAAACAATTCAAATGGAAAAATAAATGTATCTACCTTTGGTGGCAAAGGAGGTGGAACTTTTGCTTTCATGGTTGACCTAAATACATACAGAGTTTAGAATCAGAACTATTCAATTTACAATGAATCAATTACTAAAATACAATTTTTCCAAAGATATGGAAAAAACCCTGTCAAAACAAGTACCACTTTCTAAGATTATGAGTCTTTCCTCAAGTTTTTGTGAAACGTTCAAGTTATGCTTAATGAAGTTTTTTGTTTGTCTTTTTCTTTCTTTTTTTTTTGAGAGGAGTCTTGCTCTGTTGCCCAGGTTTGAATGCAGTGGAATCATCATAGCTCACTCCAACTTCAAACTTCCAAGTTCAAATGATCCTAAATGAGGTATTATTTAGAAGTAATTGGGAATTGGAGGACATTACGTTAAGTAAAATAAGCCAGAAACAGAAAGACAAATACTGTGAAAAAGGTTGATCTCATAGAAGTAAAAAGTACAGTAGACCAGACACTGGAAAGGGTAGGAGACCGGGAGGAGTGGGGAGAGATTTATTAAAGGATACAAAATTACACTTAGATGGGAGAAGTAAGTTCTAGTATTTTATACCACTATAGGATGACTATGTTAACAGTAATACATTATTTAGTTTAAATGGCTACAAGGACGATACTGAATGTTCCCATACAAAGAAATGATAAATGTTGAAATGATGGATATGCTAATTACCCTGATCTGATCATTATACATCACATACAGTGAAACATCACCACATACCCCATGAATATGCACAATTATTGTCAATTAAAAAAATGAAATAAAAAATAAATAAATATATTTTCTTGGTTTCAAATACTATATTGTAATTAAAATTGAAAAAGAACTACCATATATACTTGAGTATATACGGTATAATTCTAGTTATTTCAACTGAAGAGTAATTAATTTAAGAATATAAGCAATAGCTGGCTTAGGAAAATATGGTATAATATAAAATACATCACACTGTAAGCCTCATTTTTGCTTTTGTACGACAGGCAGTATCTTTGATGAAGCTCTTCAAAAACCATATATCCTGTATGTGCTGTATAAAATTATAGGCAGAATTTGACTGAAGCTAAAATTCATTATGACTTAAGATTAATTTTAGAAATAGAAAAAGACGAAGAAACACAAACTTCTTGGCTGAGGACATTGAAGCCCATAGAGATTCCATGACCTCAGGCAAGACCACACAGCTACGCCCCCTACTGCTAACCAGGTGCTCTTGTTGTTCTACCAAGAAACTGCATCTTTAAAACTCCCCCAAACAAAAAACTCAATTAAAAGGACTAAACATCAATGCGTAAATAATACAGCATGTGCCAAATCACCCCTAAAGTTGCCATACATAGGAAAAATGGGAAATTCTAGCTAAATGTACATTTATTTTATAAAATAACCCATCTTTAAAAACATACATTTATAGTCAAAGTATTTGAAATATATCAAATGAAATTTAATCAAACATATAAAAACTTCTTTGTATTTATAGTAATAATTATAGCAGCTACCAATTACTAATCTACAATAAAAAGTTATTATCCTTGTTAGTTTTTTTCAAAGTTCTTTGTTATAAACTTCTATTACAGACTGTATCTTTTGCCCCAAAATTCACATGCTGAAGTCCTAACTCCCACATGACTGTATTTGAAGATAGGGCTTTTAGGAGGTAATGAGGTTGTTAACACTGAGGTTCTAATCTGTGGGATTGGTGGCCTTATAAAAAGAGGAAGAAAGATCACTCTCCCCACATCGCCCCACATGCACACAAAGAAAAATGGCCACATGAAGACACAGCCAGAAGATGACTGTCTGCAAGCCCGGAGGGAGCCCTTGCCAGGAACCAAGCTGGCTGGCACCCTGATGTTGAACTTCCCAGCCTCCAGAACTATAAGAAATACACTTCTATTGTTAGACTAAGCTACCTAGATTATGGTATTCTGCATGTCATCCTGAGCTGACTAATACAACTGGAATAGAGAAAAGGAAAGAAACACGGGTACAACCCCTAATATTGTGTTACTGATGATATTAAAATTATTGACAATATTAAGCTGCTACATTTATGAAATTCAGGTCAAATGACACATTTTCTTTTTATCAGAAACAGAGATAGGACTTACTGTTTTGATTCACCATCATCCTCTTCATCATCTTCTAAATGTGCCACATGTCCTCTAAAGAAGGATAATGTCATCGTTATTAAATGGACTTTACCAAAACAGTATAGGAAGAAATTTTGGAAAATACAAGAAAGGCTGCTTATAGTAGACAAGATTTTATTTCTCTATCTTTATAGGATAAATTTAAAATTTAAACAAACAATGCAAAATAATCTTAGGTGACACAACAAAGAAGGGGGCAAACTACTCATCTGTAACATAAAGTATGAAGTATTTTAAATTTAGTTAAAAATTAAAATTACCGCTGATGTAATTCTTCTTCAACTGACTTGAGAAGACTCCTTAAAAGAAAAAACAAACCACAAAAAACAATGTGAGTCGATAAACAGAAGAAGAATACCAAGTATATATTTTTACCACTTTAACCTTACCTGTAAGTTTTTGAATAATTATTTTTTTAATCATTTATTGAAAATTTGCTATAATGATCACCTCTGTAGCCACACAATGCTAAGTTATATTTAATGAGAGACCTCTATTTTTTGTTGTTAATGTCTTTTGTATTTTCAAAGAGTGAAATAAATCCTACTGCTTACTGAAAAATATCAACTCAAATAGAAGACAACTCACTTGAAATGTCACAACAGTACTGACGAAACAATAATTGCAGGGTCAATAGTCAGGAGTTTCCAGGATTCAAATTTTACCTGGAATATTATGCCTGACACCTGAAATTATATTTTCTTTTCCTTAAAGTAAGGTGACACACTTTAAAAAAACATCATGCTCTCAGGCAATCCTACAAAATGAAACTCACCATGTTGGACCTCTCTGCAGAAGCATGCATGCATGTGATGTGAACACATGAATGTAGTAGCACTTTGCTTTCACGGAAGACACTCACTTACCTGAAGGATCTGTTCTCCAGTGGTGCACGGGCAAACACATTTACACTTTTGGGAGACTAAGCCTGTATCAGACCAGGTGTGAGGATTTTACCATTAGGAGCAGTATACAAAACTTTAATTTTTGGGAATGTAAGAGAGAACTTAGGGCATTCCTAAAGTCCCCTTACTTCTTTTCACTGCAAGTTCATGCAGCTTATCTCCTAAATTATACTCTTCAAGCATAAAATCTCAATAGCCTTCTCCTAGCTTATGGGATAGAGAGAAATACAGTTCTAATAAATTACTGGGATAAAAGCAGTTCAGCAAAAAATTCACTCTCTGTAAAAGTTATTAGGTAGCACCCTTTAATCATCTTCTCTCCTAAAATATATGGGGGGAAACTGCCTTTAGAATTATCAAAACATAAAACTAGAGAAACTAAAGATATGGTTATCTACTATAAGCAACTGATAGAATAGCTTTTAGCCATCAAGTATTTTAATCAGGCCAGCTTAACACCAATTTAAGTTTTAAAAAATAACAGAGTTGTTAATTTGGAATGGTAAATGCCATAGGAAAAGCATAAGCTAATTGCAAGCGCTATTTGTAAATTTAAAATTTGAGGTACCACAGTCAAATATCTTACTCACAAAGTCCTTGAAGGGTTCTCCAAGCAAGTAGGAGCTCTCCTCTACTAGAGGCAGTAGAATCAATGAGGACAAGCTTTTAAGGTAAGAGTACATGAATCTGACTCCTGCCTCCACCTCTGCTATATATGGACCAATGGGGTACAGGGCCTTGGATAAGTTATTTCAATTTCTATGTCTTCAGTTTTCCATCTATACGTGTAAGATGGGAATTGCCACAGAACTTATCTCAAAGTTATACTGAATTAACACAGGTAAAGCACTTAGAAGAGTAACTCAGAACAGAGTAAGAACTTGATTAATGCTTTCTTCAACATTATTATTGACGGTAAATGAGCAGTTCTCAAACTGTGGTACAGAGATCCTGACATCTCTGTCTCCCTTAGGGGATCTACAAGGTCAAAACTGTTTTTCACAATACGTAATCTCTTTGTCACTCTTCTTTTCCCTTGAGTATACACTGAAGTTTTCCAGAGACTACAAAGTATGTGATATTACAACAGATTAAATTCAGGAGCAAGACATGAGAATTTAGTTGTTTTCTGGTAAGACACTGTTAAGGAAATTTGTAAAAAAAAAAAAAAAAAACATAAAATAATGCTACTTTTCTTAATAATATTATTTTGGTTCAGAAAAACATAGCTATTTTTCATAAAAAATGTTATTAGTGGACCTCAACAAAATGTTTGTTGTATTGCACTGACATATATAAAGCCTCTTACTGCAATTATTTGCTGCTTCTAAGTCTCAGGAAAAGAATCAGTAGTGTTACAAAGAAGGTGCTATAAAGATACATTTGATCTGGCTGCTAAGGATGAGGATTTAAAAAAAAAATACACACACAGTATGATGAGGGACAAAAAATACATAATAATTTTATCAAAAAAAAAAAAAAAAACAAAACCCAAAGTATAATTTGTAAACATTTTTAGGCATTTGGTGCTATTACTTTAGGAACTTACACCTAATTTACAAACCTTTTGAAACAAATGTTGAAAATATTTCCACAAATACAAAAGCATTTATTTTTTATTTTAATAAAATGTTTAGTAAATCAAATATGAATCTTTTAAAAAATTTTTTTCAGATGAATATGAGGTACAAATGAGTAGGTTACATTGTTTGCATTTGTTAGGCCAAGTTCAAGTTGTTGTTGAACCCTTCTCTGAGAGGGTGTTCTACACACCCTTCCACTGTGCCTTTAGGTAAGAGCCCCCACTCCTTTCCACCACATGTGGAAAACTGAAACTGGACCTGCATCTCCCCCTGCTCTTCCATATTTAGAAAACTGAAACTGGACTGGCACCTCTTTTACTCTACGGATTAAAATAAACTTCATTAGGAGTATAAAAACACACACACACACACACACACACACAAATGTTACTTATGATAACATATAATGATTAAATTATTTAAGGCGTAAACATTGTGAAAATTTCTCAGTTAAATTTCCAATATTATAAATAACAGTGGTGACAACCTCTGTAAACCAAAGCTCTTTTATGAGTTCTCAATAATTTTAAAGACTGTAAAGGAATCCTGGGACCAAAAATTTGAGCAGCACTGCTTTAAATTATTTTGCCAAATTAAACATAATGTCTCTGAACTGTGTGAGTGGGCTTTAATCATTTTAGAAGATGTGAAAAAAGCAATAACAAAAGAAAAAACAAAAAAATGTGAAAAAATACTTTTCCTTAAGGACATGACAATATTTTTTGAGACTTTTTTTCTCTATTTCTCTAGTAGAAAATATTAGGATTTAAAAATATTTAGGAAGACAATTTAAAATGTAGTTTTACTTTCAGTCACTGTGCTTATTTGGATTTATATGGCATTCCACTTTTGGAAAAAAAGTCTTCCTAGGAGTGCTCTAACAATAAGAGAAAGGCTGAATATGTGAACATGGAAAAACAGCTAGCCTGTGGCCTAGGAACTCATGTATATTTTTTATTCATTTATTTGTAAATCTACTATGTGATACTGTATTTTGTTTAAGTTACAGGATAAAGTCTTAATGAAAAGTATAATGTATGATTTTAGGCTTTATATGAGAGAAAATAAAACATAGCTAAAATTGCTAAAAGGTTCTGTTCACAGTAAATATTGTACCTTGAGAGCACTGGACAAAATATGATAGTGATTTATTTTGGAAGACTGAGTGCTACACTACAAACAGTGTCACTATTCACTGTCTCCCAAAATTCTCTCATTATGGAATTTTCAGGAAGTAAAGAACAAAAAAATAATGCCTTCAGATAGTGAATTTACTAAGCCCATGTAAAATGACTAGGAAATTTTGATGAAAAGGTTAAGAGTGAAACAATGTACAAAACACAGATTTAACTGATAAAGTGAAGAAACTTACATGGGTGAAGTTTAAAACCACATCTAAAATACTCAGCATATTCAAATATTCAAATTAGCTAAGAAATTCATGCTACACATTACTTACAATTTTCACAATTGCCTACCTGCCCCAAAACAATTTGTAAATACTGCCCAGATTGTATTTCAAAACAAAACTCCCTTTCTGTAAAACCAAAGATCAATTTTATTCACTTGCTTATACAATCAATAATTACTTACCAAGTAACTTACTATAAATAAGGGTAACTAATAAGTATTTACTAAATCCTAAATGTGCTAAATACTTTACAATGATTATTCCTTTACATCTTTAGCTCCCTATGAGGCAGATACTATTGTAATCCCCATTTTACAAGAGATATGAAGATAAATTTCTCCAAGTCACATAGTTTATAAGAGCCAGTTTTGTCTCTGATCTGGCATTTATTACCACAACACTCAATTGTGTCAGGAATTGTATAGTTCAGTGTACTCAATTCTCTACCTTTTAAGTTATCAGAAGACAGTGTATCTTTAAATTTTTGCTCTACATTAAAACAAAATCAGAAATAATTAGAATTTTCTCTTTTTTTTTTTTTTTTGAGACAGAGCCTCAAGCTTTTGCCCTGGGTAGAGTGCTGTAGCATCACAGCTCACAGCAACCTCTAACTTCTGGGCTCAAGCAATTCTCCTGCCGCCCGCCACAACACCTGGCTGGGTTTTTTTTTTTGTTTTGTTTTGTTTTTATTTGTAGTATATATATATATATTTTTTTTCCTGAGACAGAGCCTCAAGCTTTTGCCCTGGGTAGAGTGCTGTGGCATCATAGCTCATAGCAACCTCCAACTCCTGGGCTCAAGTGATTCTCCTAGATGGGACTACAGGCGCCTGCTACAATGCCCGGCTATTTTTTGGTTGCAGCTGTCATTGTTGTTTGGCGGGCCTGTGCTGGATTCGAACCCACCAGCTCAGGTGTATGTGGCTGGCGCCTTAGCCGCTTGAGCCATAGGCGCCGAGCCAGAATTTTCTTTTAAAAATAGTATTTTGTTGGTTTTAAATAAATGGTCAGAAAAGTTGACCTCAGCAATATAAGAAAAAGGCAACAACCAAGTGTAAATCAAAACACACAGGCTTTCTGTTAAAAAGAAAAAAAAGAAAAATCCTATGTAACAATTCTTGTTTCATAATTCCTACATGGTCTGGATAGGTAGAAACCCATCAATGGAAATCTGTCTGCCTGATCACCTATGGAGATAGCAGGAAATCCCGTGAGTTTTAAAACATTGCCTGGTCACAAGAATAAAGCAGACATATCATATCAATACAGCAAGAGAGGTGCTACATCCATGCTCACGTCACATGTGTGTGTATACCTACACACGGAACACAGCCAGACGCCAGACTTTTGGCCAACCTACCTTGCCAATGATTCGTTATATAGAAAACAGTTCCTTAAGCAGGGGTCCAATTAATCAAAAAATGAAGGTTGGGCAAATTATTAACATTTTACCTAGCCAAAATAACTAAATACTATGAAAATGTCTAACAATCAGAAATCAGACAAAGGGAACTAAGGAATTTGGAAAAGCATTTAGTGATGGGCCATATGTTTTGTATTTTTCAAGTACATAATTTTAAAACATTATAAATGAATCAAAAAAAGGTAAATAATTTGTTTTCATATTATTCAGTTTCTTAAAATACAGCAACATTTGCTAACAAGGTCTTTAAAACCAGTGATCTCATATTTAAAGAGAATAATATAAAAAACACTTTTGAATTTTTTTATTTGCTAACTTACTGTGAGACAAACTTTCCTTTGTTGTCCACCAACAAGCTAAGTTATAAAGAGCAAATAGTTACTATTTGGGTAAAATTTCATTTTTCTACCAGGGAAATTTTATACTTATTTTCCATTTTAAAAAACACAAAGGCTAACAATAACATAATATAAAAAAGCCCTCATAGTATTTAACTGAAGACCCACTTAAATCAAAACTAATACATTTCACTAGGTTGTCAATCAAAGCCTTTTCTCTGAGCTGGGAAAGGGCAGTATACAGGAGACCCTCCGTAATTTGACCACCGTTTGTTGACTATACAACAAAATGGTCAACACAAGGAACTAGCCCTACTGTCCTGGTACATACATATGGTTCATGTCCAATCTATGAAAATTAGGTCAACTGAAGGAGGTGGTCAATGTTGGGAGGTGTCAATTATGGAGGGTCTATTGCATTTAGGTAAAAAACATTTCGTTTATAAAAAAAGAGAAAGACATTATTTTGCCTTATTATCCTTAAAACTAACCTATTTGTTTTTAGTCACCATTCTCATCTGCTGAACTTACAATATGGGACTATATATGCCTCAATTTGTAACCAGCACTATGAACAAATTTCAATAATCCCTGTATTTTTTTTTTTTTTTTAATTATCTTGTTCCTTAATTAACTACTTGAACTTTTTGAGATGTTTCTTAGAAGTAGATTTTTCTTTTTCTTTTTTAGGCAATTTCTTTTTGAGACAAAAAAATCCTATTTGGAAGTGGATTTTTTATAAGAGATTTCAAAGGCCCATGAGCAAAATTCCTGGTGCCAACAATCACCAACCTCCACCACCTGCCCTAATGCACCTGGCCTCTCCTTAAAAAGCCCATGATCTCTGTTGCTCAGAGACAGATCTGAGACTATTTCTCTCCTGACAAGACAGCTTTTGCACTGAAATTCCTTTCCTCCTGGGCAATCCTCCTTCTCTGAATAAGTGGATCTCTGTGCAGCAAGCACCTTGATCCAGGCCAAAACCACCTCACAGTTTCGGTAACAAACTCTAATGCAAGTGAAATAGTATTTTGAAGTTTTAAGTTGTTTTGATTATTAAAATAGTATATATACTGCTGGAAAATTGTCAATCTGAATGATATTCCCTTATCAGTAACTAAATGATGAGCAGGGAAACAGTGGGGAAAAAATAAAAAGCATATTTAAAAACATCTATCAGACCAATACAATTTGCTACCTTAAATATTAAATTACCATGTGAAAGGCAACTTAATAATTCTTGAATTAAATTTTAAAAGAACTTTACTTACTTGTTTGCACCCAAAAAGTAACTACTTTGGTGTCCTTGTCCATATTCTAGTTGTAGATCCTAATAGTACAAAATAAAATATTTAGCAAAATAGTAATATACCACACAACACATTACACTAACATACATTATTTAAAAAGTATAAACCTCAAATCCCAAATAAATCTGTATTGCTGCATGTTCTTAAAAAAGGCAAGGTAGGACTTACAACAATAAAAGACTTCAGAAGTTTGTAGTCCTGATTTAAATATTTTGTTATTTAAGTTGAGTATTTTTCTGGGAATTTTTTCCAAATAATATATGCAAAGTTTCATTTATGGTTCTGCTATTATAATGAACACTTACAAAATTCAGTTTTTAGAAAGGAAAACAACTCAAATAAGATATTTATTCTTAAGTTATTAATGAAGTAAAAATGATCAGAGAAGAAAATAAGTAACAAAAATCTTGGTTTTCTTTGTATATAGGACCTAAAATAATTATGTATGTACATATGTGTGCGTATTCACACATCCACATATTTCTACTGCTGCTTCATGCAGGTATTAATTTTTTAAAGACATAAAATTGGGTAATATTTTAAAACTGTATCATACATGTGAACATGCACAAGATTGTAAGCTGCAGTGTAGAAGTTTCAGGATTTTAAAGGATAAAAATAGCCAAATTTCAAATAACTTTTATATGAAGTTGCTTTTTGTCCCTTTTTTTAAAAGCCAGTGTATTTTAAGTACCATTTTAACTCTAAAAAGGGAATGTTTAACATGTTGCATGAATCTTATTTACAGTAGAATATAGTGTACTTAAGCGCTTTTTAATTTTAGAAGATATTGTCAGATTCACGATCAGGGATTAACACCAAAGTCACTTTGGAGCAGCCTTCCAAAACTGTCCAGGAAGATTACTGCAGCCTTCTCTGTGTCTCCACAGCATTTAACATATACATCTCCTCTAGCACTCAGATTGGACTTTAACCTATGTACAAATTTGTAAAAATACAGTAGAACCTCTGTAAATTAACTGCCCAAGGGACTACCACAAACTGATCAACATACAGAGGTGGTCAAGAGAAGGAGCTAGGTTTACTGCACTGGACAGGTGCATGTGTGGTCTATGAAAATTAGGTTCCCCTCAGGAGGTGGTCAGTGGAGGGAGGAGTCAGGCATGGAGGTTCCACTGTAGTGGAAGGTTGTGGAAGTGGAAGTTCCACTGTAGTGGCTAGGTTGTGAGCTCCTCAAAAGAAAGAAATGGTCCAATCTATTTTCCTTTCCTACAGCCCATGGTTCAGCAAAGTACTTGGCACACATTAATGGTACCCTAAATAAATGATCTTTCAAATGCTAATTGTTTATTTTCCTAAAAATAGATAACTAAACACTTTAGCCTTAAGATAAATAAAGACAATTCCAGATCATAAAAATATTAAGTCTAAGAATATAAGGATTCTAAGCAATATATTATATTTAAGGGAAAATAAGTTTAAAATTCAAGTACACTTAAAACCTGTTAAAAAAAAATCTGATGAAAATAAAATCAAAATCCTGGTTAGACAACTCAAATTTTGTCTTCTTCAACATTTGTGTTCTTCCATGCGTAATAAGTGTTCTTACCAGTGACAGAGAGAAGATAATACATCATGAACAAAAAAGATTAGTCAACTGTCACACTGGCATCAAATAAAATTCTAATGAAAAAGGACACCTATTCTTTTAAATTTATAATGATATAACTTACTAGCATAAAATCACTGTCACCACAAAACTGCCACACAATTACTACATGACCATTAAGTGGTCATGACTTTACACAGGAATCTTTAAACTTTAATATTCAGTAAAGTGAAATGTTAATTCCTCTATTCAAGTTTATTTTCTTCAGATTTAGGTAACTGAGCTCTCTACCAGACCAGCAACATCTTTAACCAAATATAATCCCTTAAGTCTTTAATCAAACAAAAGCTTTCAAAAGTACTTTTATACAGAGTAGCCATGGCTTCTATTACAGAAACATTAATTTGCCCTAAGAATATTCAGTTCATTTGCTACATGACAATTAGCAGGTTGATAATAATGATTAAAGAAAATTAGTTGTAATCAGTAATGTACTTATTAGGAAGGTAAAAAAAGTGACTAAAATAACTAATGTAACATTGTTATAGAAAACTGAGCACAAGCTCATATACAGAGTAACATTTAGGGCAGGGGAGAAGTTGTTTGATTAAGAGTGCTATGTCCCATCAGGAAAGGTAAAATTGAAAGGGGCTCCTTCTCTGACAATTTCAACTACCTAAATCAAGGTGTGTTACGCCAACTATGGAACAAGAACTACTTGCTAGGCACACCATTCCATAAAGTATTATACTAAATCCTTCTCAAAAGTGTCTAACCTCATTTAATACAACCATTACTTATCAAGCATCTATTTTATGACAGGAACTCAGACTGCAAATTGGATAAGGAAAATGACAAGGAAAAAAAAAAAAAGAACAAAAGTAAAGCCAAGGCAAAGTTATTATAGTTAGTTGAATACATATATTTTTTAGGGCAGTCTAAGAAGACTGATCTAAAGTGCTTTTCAAAAAGTACTTGGAAGCTATTCTGAATCAGAAAAATGCTACCAAAATTAAGCTTGGAAAAGCGCTGAACATAATCCAAGATGACTGCATCATATATCCATCCTTTAAAAGCTAAATAAGAATACAGTAGAGCATGCAATCATAAAAATATTAGTGGGTGTTATTAGGCATCAACTTCTTAGTGAATGACAATGTGTAAACTATACAGTGGAGTCAAATAAGTAATAAGACAAACTCAGAACATGCAATAATGTACTACAGATTCAACCTGAAAGCTCAAACAAAGGTTCAAGATGGTTACCTCCAATTAAAGTACCTTTGGGGTTGGAAAGTTCTAATTTTGGAGGTTAATTGAAAGGGAAATGATTTCTAAACCTAGGATGGAGTGTCTAAGAAAACACAGTGTGAGGAAGAACTGACAAGGAACAAAGGATGTAATGCAGAACACTGGAAAAGGGAAATCCAAGATTCAGAGTATCTTATTTTAGTTTTTGTGAAAATCCCCTTGAGAGATCACATCTATACTTGACAGCAGAAGTCAACAGAATACATTTGGCTACAAAAACACAAAAGAAAAAACACTTTAGCAATATATCTTAACCAAGAAGAAAAAGAGAACAGAAGAACTTTTTTTCTCATCAAAAATTAAAATTGTGGCATGAATAAGGTTGTTAGTGAGAGAAACTTTTTAAATGTGGTAGATGATTTATAGAAATGAAAAGTGAATCCAGAATAATTCAAAGACTTTTTTATTTCTTAAAGAGTCACAAAAGCAAGTGCAATCAGAATATTAACTTATTAAGCAGGGTTCTGACTAATAAAATCAGATCAAGGGGTCTTAAATTGGATAACATTATTTTTATGCTGGAAGTTCAGAAATGAATATCAGTAGGTTAAGTATAGTATATACTTCTTCAGAGCAATGGTTATGTCACTACTTGTTTATGACCCTCTGTAGCAATTAATATAATGTCTTTACATATAAATAATTTTAGTGTGTTTTTATTGGTATATGGGTCAAATTATTTAGTAAAACTTGGCAAATTAGAAAAAAATAGCATCAGTTGAGATAGATTATAATATTTTTTAATCTGAAGACAGCACATTGTGGGTTAACCCCATTTATGGTTACGGGCATTTTTTTTTTTTTTAATTTAACTGTCACACCATAGTGAATATTTTGTCTTTATTAAAAACTCAGACTACATTCAAAATTGTAAAGACTTTTCTTATTCACTATCAATCCTAAAAATCAAGCTCTATTTTTCTGGCTTCATATTATATTGATTACCTGATTTTTTGTTTTAAGACATCACCTATTTAATAGCAACAAGAATTGAGGTGTAATATTCTAAATTCATTTACAAAATCATAAAATGAATAAACTTAGCATTTTAAACAATTAGAAATCACTGGTAACATGAAATAAATTATTATTATTTTTTGACAGAGTCTTGCTCTGTTGCCCTAGCTAGAATGCAATGGAGCCATCACAGCTCACTGCAACCTCAAACTCCCAACAGCTCAAATGATCTTCCTGCCTCAGCCTCCCAAGTAGCTGAGATGACAAATAGCCATCACCACGCCCAGCTAATTCTATGTTTAGTAGAGATGGGGTCTCACTCTTGCTCAGACCGGTCTCAAACTCCTGAGCTTAAGCAAATCTCCCTCCTTCGCCTTCCAGAGTCTTAGGATTACAGGCAGGAGCCACTGTGTTCTGCCAACACACAACTTTTAAGCAGCATTTTTTTTTTTTTTTTTTTAAGAGAGTCTCACTTTGCCTCCCTCGGTAGAGTCCTGAACTTAGGCGATTCTCTTGCCTCCGCCTCCTGAGTAGCTGGGACTACAGGCACCCACCACAATGCCCAGCTATTTTTTTGTTGCAGTTTGGCCAGGACTGGGTTCGAACCCGCCACCCTCAGTATATGGGGCCGGTGCCCTACCCACTGAGCCACAGGTGCCACCCAGCAGCAACATCTTTAAGGGAGTTAATGTTTCCTCTGGGTCCCAAAAGAGCTAGGGTTGACATCCTGGGGTCAACTGCCTATTAAAATGAAGGCCCAACGTTTTGTGTTGATCAGGCTTTTAGTGGCCAGCAATAAGCATTTGTTAAGAGTTGAAATCTTGTTCATGTGCCAAGATTTTGGGATTCATAAAATTAGGAGAATGAAATAACTATGGATACTTCATACCCATTAGGATACCAGAAAATTAAAAAAAAAAAAAAAACTAACTCACAAAATAACAAGTGTTGAGGATGTGAAGAAATCAGAACCCATATGCGTGGGTGTTGGGAATGTAAACCTTCTGTGGGAAACACTGTGGCAGTTTAAAGATAGAATTACCATAAGATTCAGCAAGTCCACTTCTACTTATAAATTCAAAACAATTGAAAATCAGGAACTCAAGCGCATCTGTACATTGATGCTCATAGCAGCATCATTCATGTACCAAAAGGTGGAAGCAACCCATTGTCCATCAGTAGATGCACAAAATGTGGCAGTGCACACTATGGAGTATTACTTAGCCCTCAAATGACACTCTAACACAAGCTGCAAAGTGGAGGAGCCTTGAAGATCATGCTAGGTGAACTGAGCCGATATGATTCTGCTTATGTGAGGTACCTAGAGCAGTCATATTCATAGAGACAGAAAGTAGAATGGTGGTTGCTAGGAACTGGAGGGAGAAGAGAGTTGTTATTTAATGGGTACGGAGTTTCAGTTTGGAAAGATGAAAGCATTCTGGAGATGCTTTCATCTTTCAGATGCAGTGGGGATAGCTGATAATAATGCAACTGTACTTAATGCCAATGATCTGTACACTTAAAATAGGTTAAAATGATAAATCGTGTTATGTACATTTTACCACAGTAAAAAAAAAAAAAAATCAAAACATTTATGAGGCAAGTATGTTGATTTTTAAAAAGAGAGGGACAAGGAGCCCTGTATTTGATGATGTTGGGAGAGGCAATATAGTATGGAGGTTTAGGTTGGAATTCCTGAGCCAACCTGCTTAGGTCAAATCCCAGCTCTGCTCTTCTTAGCTAAACAGTAATGAATCTCAGCTTCTTTGTACCTTAAATCTTTTCTTTTGCAAATAATGATAAGTTAACACATTTAAAGTGCTTAGAGTAATGCCTGGTATATAAAATCCTTGAGATAAATGTTAGCATTTGTTATCAAGAGAAATGAGCTTTAAGGTTGACTTTATAAATCACAGACCCGGACAAATGTTTCATTCATCTCCTGCCAGAACTATCTACAAGTTAATTGTCCCTAAAGCTCTCCTCTGTCCCAAGATCCTCTGTACCACAAGATTCTTGATTAAGGATAGGCCAAAGGGAGCAGTTCTGGGGAATAAAATCACGATATGACAACTTATTCAAGTTACTAGCCCACTTCCACATGTGGTACAAAAAAGAGTGTTAATAATTGTAAAGTATTATGTTCCTGGTTTTATTATCTTTTGCATAGAGGATATTAATAAATATCAACAGATACTGAAATCTATTTAAACTTTTAATTCTTTGGTCTTTTATCTCCATAACAAATTTCGCTAATTACTATTCTAGCCTACATGTATCTAATTCTGAAGATATTTTCAATCCAGAAATCACCAATTGTGTTTTCTTCAGACTTTCTATCGCCCTTGCCCCCATGATGGTGAACTTTCAATCCTCAGACTTTCTGGCCTCTCTAAGTCATCTGACACATCTCTCTTGCTTTTGAGACAGTGCATCTGGTTCTCCTAACTTCTCAGCTGCTTCCTCCCTCCCTCCAGGAGTTGGCAGTAGTTGGTAGTAGCTGTTCCAGTAGTTGCTGGACACGGGACCCACCCACTGTGGTAACCATCACAGCTAACTATGAGGGACACACGCAATGTTGCGGCTTTGTCAGTCATTTCCTTTCTGATGACTTAAATCTACCTCTTTGTGCTAATCCTGTATTTCTGGTAGTTGAAAGACAATTTCATAATTCCACCCCTCAGCTAACGTCTCTCAAAACTGTGGTCTGTGCTGCCAACTATCCTCACAGCAATTCCCATAAAACACAGGCAACAACTGTCCCTTTTCCTGAAGAATCTACAATGTTTCCAACATAATACTGAAATCAGTTTTAGTCCCTTTCCAGAAGCCAGGTAAGTCACAATAGCCAAAGGGCTCTTCTTCAATATCCACAGTAACTATTATATGTATGTTAGCTTCCCCTCATCAGTAGTTGTCACCTGGCAAGATTTTGGCAATCCATGATACATTTTGTTGCATGGCCAACAGTTTATACGTACAAATATTTTGTTTAACAAGACAACAACTTTCTTAAAAAAAAATTTTGTCTAGGGCTGGGTGCGATGGCTCACTCCTGTAATCCTAGCACTCTGGGAGGCCAAGGCACATAAATTACCTGAGCTTACAGGTTCAAGACCAGTCTGAGCCAGAGTAAGACCTCATCTCTACAGAAAAAATAGCCAGGCATCGTGGTGGGTGCCTGTAGTCCCAGCTACTTGGGAGGCTGAGGAAAGAGAATAGCTTGAGACCAAGAATTTGAGGTTGCTATGAGCTGTGACTCCACAGCACTCTACCAAGGTCAACAAAATGAAACTCTGTCTCAAAAAAAAAGTCAAATCTCTTTAAGCAAACCAAAATTGGAAGAGGTATATTATTAAGTTGGAAAAGAAAGAAAGAAAAGAAAACATTCCATTTAAAAGGCAGAAAGGTAAATTCTGGGATTAAATATGGAGGCAACTTGGGGCCCTAGCCAGTCACGGAAGAACTATTTATTCAATAATAAGTATTAAAATACTATTTAGTTAATGTTTACCAGCATTAATTTCCCATCTTTTCTTATATAATGGCAAGATAGTTTTAACATTTGTAACTCTGGGAATGCTTTATAATCTAAATTTTTTCCTGCTACAATATGGAAACTTCCTAAATGACAGTAACTTATAAAACAATGTTTAAATTGGTTCATTAAAACTGTACAAAATGTTTGATCTTAAAAAAAAAAAAAAACAATTAAGACTAAAATAATGCTGACAAAGAAAATCAGAAGATGAGAAATACCAGATTAGATCTTGCAGTGTAGTATATTTCTTCTGAACTGTCGAAAAAACCATCACTGTCGGGCTGTTTAGCAGAGACCAAGAAACCCAAGTTATTTACACTTAGACTAAAAGCCACAAATTCACAAAGGGAAACTTTCACAAATAAAGTTAAGTCCTGCTAACATAATTTTATTAAGGCAAATGAAAAGTCAAATTATAGTAAGTAGCTTCTAAAAAAAGCAACACTGCAACGACTTTGCGCTATAATGCAGTTACTAAATTAGTATAAAATTTAAGTACATGCAATGCCAACTTAAAAAAAGAAACAGAAAATAAACTGCCTTAACAAAATACACTTAGCATTTATAAACATCATGACTACTTTTTCTTCTTAATCTTCTCCTTCCCTCTCCATAAATGTTAGGTTTTAGTATTAGATGATTTAAAGACAAAATTTTTCTTTCACATTCTTTTCCTCCATGCTGGTACACTGAATTATAACAACTCCCTAAGATAAAGGCTGACTCCCCTGGTATGCTTTAGTTAAGTGAGTTAAAATAACATTAAAGTTAAGAAGAAAGTTCCCACCTCAATCCTTAGTACTTTCTTCCTACAGTTACTTTCTTCTCATTATTAAATAGCAAAGGGAAAAAAGTAAAGTAATATCATCAGGATTCATTTTGTTTTTTTTAATGTCTCATTTTTTATTCTTTCACAGAATATTAACATCTCAAATATTTATGAAATGTTTTGCTTCTAAGACCATACCTAATATATTATCAGGTAAATACTATATTTCATATATCTGAAGGGGGCATTAAAGGATCATGAAAATAATATCCATACAGTTATAAGCCTTAAATGAATGAAAAGTTTGCTATACTATGTATGCTTCATCTTCCTGAGCTGTAGTACTCTAAACACATCTGACACTACTGATGCTTAGAAACCATGGCAGTTATCCTAATAAAAATCCCTGAAAACCCCTCAAAAATGGAAAAAATAATGAAAAAAATAATTAAAAGGCTGTTTTTAAAAATTAAAAACATTTAATCAGAGAATGGCAAAACTAGTTAGTTCCTCCTAAAATAGTTTTTAAAATATTGAATCTCAGCAACACAGATTTATTTATTCTGAATTTTAGAATTGCTTACCTTTTTGTTTCCCTAAATGCTTTTGAAAATATTAATGACTAGCTTTTTTATTCAGTACTAATATCTTAAATAGAGTAATTAAAACATGTATTTTCAGTGTTAACATTCTAAGACTACACTACTTACAAGTTCATGATGTGGTTCTGTCTCCTTCCTTAAGGGTGGATCAAATTTTACTTGGCCAACTGAAAAAGAAAAAAAGTAAAGCCAGGATCTGCTCCTATGTTCTTAACAATGTAATAATTTAAAAAGTTACTCCATAGCAAGACACATTTAATTTTACTGTCTACCTCATACTGGTCACAATTCAAATCTTACAGTAAAGATTTTTACTTTATTTTTAGAGACAGAGTCTCACTGTGTTTAGCAACCTCAAACTCTTGGGCTCAAGGGATCCTCCTACCTCAGCTTCCCAAATAGCTGGGACCACAGGTGCCCACCACAACACCCAGCTAGTTTTTCTATTTTTGGTAGATACATGGTCTCACTCCTGCTCAGGCTGGTCTTGAACTCCTAAGCTGAAGCTCCCTATACACCTAGGCCTCCCAGGGTTAGAATCACAGGCATAAGCAACCATGCCATGGATACATATTAGTTACAGGGGTATTAATAATGCATACAATTCATAACGACCAGAATGGCAATTAAGGTAAGTATCACTTCAAACAGCTATTTTCATATGTAGGACATATTCCAAACCTTCTGGATAGTCTGAAATATACAATAAATTATTGTTAACTATATTGCTATTGAACACTAGAACTTATTCCTTCTATCTAAGTGTATGTCTGTACCCATTAACTAACCTTTCTTCATCAACCCTGCACCCTTCCCAGCCTCTGATAACATCATTCTACTTTCCACCTTAATGAGACCAATATTTTTAGCTACCACATGTGACTGAGCACAAGTGATATTTGTCTTTCTGTGTCTAGTCTAGTTTATTTTACTTAACATTATGACCTCCAGACTGTCAATGTTGCTGCAAGTGAGAGGGTGTCATTCTTTTTTATTGCTGAAAAGTATACCATTGTATATGTGTACTATATCTTCCTAATCTACTTGTCTGTTAATAGACACTTAGGTTGATTCCATACCTTGATATTGAGAATAGTGCTGCAGTAAACATGGGCATACAGATATCTCTTTGATACAGTGATTTTGTTTCTTTTAGATATATACCCAACCAATGGAATTGCTGGATCACGGTAGTCCCATTCTTAGTTTTTGATGACCTTCCATACTGTTTTCCATAGTGGCTCTAATAATTTACATTCCCACCAACAACGTGTTCCTTTTCTCTGTATCCTGCTATTTTTTTGTCTTTTTGATAAACATTTTAACTTGGAATGAAATAGTATCTCATTATGTTTCTGATTTGCATTTCCTTTATGATTAGTAAGGTTGAACATTTTTTCATATACCTGTTGGCCATTTGTAAGACTTTTTCAATCCAAATATTTATATACCACTATATATATATATGTATATAATACACATACACACACTTTTTTTTTTTTTTTTTTTTAGGACACATTAAAATTTGCTTTCATACTTCTTTGGGGGGAAAAAAAAAAAACACTTGTAGTGAATGAACAAAAAACATTTTTATGCTATTATTTGTATCTACCATGCCATGAATTCATAGGGGAAGAGGTTCCAGTAGCTTAGGGAGGCACCTTGCCATTGAATGTGACAAAGTGTTGGTTGACTTTTGAATTCATGGGAAATAGGTTCCAGCACCTTGTATCACTGTTACTTGGGGTCTATTGGTTATCCTGTGTGCTGTGCTGTACACCTTTTATGCCATGAGCTCATGGGGAATAAATAGGTTCTTGCACCTAAAACATGGGTCCACTGGTACTCCTGTGTGCTATGTTATATGCTTATTATGCCATGAATTCATAGGGAATGGGTTCCAGGAGCTCAGGCTCCTTTCTGTTAGTTCTCACAAAGTGGGCTTTTCTGGGTGGTGCAGGCTGGCACTTCAGTTGAACCCAGGTACCTTTCTCTTTGGCTTCCTTCTTTTTCTGATCATTTTCCTTCACACGTTTCAGGAAGCTATCTCGGCTCTTAGAGTGCTTAATATGCTCAATATGAACATTAATCCTCTTCGCAAGGATCTTGCCCTTAACTTGTTTGTTTACAACAATGCCAACAGCATGCTGGGTGACATTGTAGACTCTTCCAGGTTTGCCATGGTGACATTTGTGTGGCATGCCTTTTTGAACAGTATCCATTCCCTTGATGTCTACAATATCACCTTTCTTGTAGATTCGCATGTATGTGGCCAAAGGAACAACTCCATGTTTTCTAAAGGGCCTAGAGAACATGTATCGGGTGCCTCTCCTCTTTCCCTTTGTGTTTGTCATTTTGATGAATTAC